>CAESWR010000138.1:35377-56041 GCA_903171835.1 Mullus surmuletus | reverse complement strand
TTTAGTGGGGGCCGAAACGACTCTCGTTCCAGGGATTAGTCGAGGCCTGCTAATGCTAAGCTAACCTCCCCTGCAGAGCCCCGCAACAAACACCGCCCCCCACCAACGAGCTCCTCAGGCTAATACATACCCATGTCGCTCATTTTGGAACACTTTAATAACGACGGGAGGCAGCGTTGTTACGGCGGCACGGCGCTCATTGCTATGCTAGCCGCGCTAAGCTAGCAGCGCGCAGGGCTTCCGGCGCCAACTTCTTCCTGAAACACGCTGCTCATTATGGGGCGCGCGCGGGTCGCCGCCAGTGGGTGTGTGGAGCGGTGGGGGCTCGTTTTGCAGTGCGGGGCAGCGCCGAGTGACGCACCGCCCCTCGGAGTCATTGCGAGGGGGAGTTTAGTTTACCTCCGCCCCGCAGTGTGCGTCAACACACAGCAACCCCGTTAAAGTGTGAGAGTGCTTTAATTTAGAGTCATTTTATGATAATAAGAGATTCTAAAAAAAGTCAATAGAATTCGAATCTAAAATAAGAACATATAGTCATGGCCGTATAATGTCTTTTTTGGACAAATTTATTAGATATTAAACATCAATATTATGTTTTAAAAACTAAATTAAGCCAAAGGAGGAACCGTTGGTGTTGCCGTAGTTCATCCAGCAGAGGGCGCTCAAACTCGAACCTTAACCTCCATTTATTATAATAATAATAATAATATTTTTTTAAATCAATTATTATTTTACTAATTAATGTAATTTTTTATTATTTACTTTACGCAATGTAGAGGACCGCTTTCCTACAATGTTTCCAACAGTTTCACATTTAACTTTGAACGTTTATGAGGAAAGAGTACACTAAACATATCAGTAGGCGTACAAATATTTACTACAAAAAGTACACGATTGATCAGTATTCCTTTTATTTTGTAAATGCTGTGACCGTTGTATTGATGTTTCATTTTAAAATCAAGTAAAAAATTCTGTTTCATTACTCTTGTTAGTAATACGATCTGTCTGGCTTATTCAACACAGAGTAAAGACATAAAGAAAAGACAAAGACTGGTGCTGGCAAGCCAGGTAAACTGCAATCATTTGGAGTTTCACAGTAGAAATATGGCACAACATGTATACAGTGTTTACTCACACATAATGTGAAAGTTAAAGAGTTTATCAGAGCCAATCAGGGAAAATACTGTTGGAATGGGCTCCGCAGCTGCACAAAAGGTTAAACAATTGAACTGGTTTACTTGAACAGGCATGATAAAAGACAATGTAATGTGCAAAACAGAGAAGATGAAGGCATCAGACTGGCTGTGTTTGTTGGCTGTGAGATTTCAAGTGTCTCTTCAGGTGATTGAGACACGTGTATGTTTTCGCACACAGCTGACAGGCGTACGGTCGGACCCCCGTGTGGCTCATGGTGTGTTTCTTTAGTTCACTGCTGCGTGAAAAGCCTTTCCCGCACTCTGAGCAGATGTATGGTCGCTCCCCTGTGTGGACGCGCATGTGAGGCTTGACCTTGCTCGCCATGGTGAACCCTTTCCCGCACACGCTGCACTTGTAGGGCCTCTCCCCCGTGTGTGTGCGCCTGTGGATCTGCAGCTCGCCGGCCGAAACAAAAGCCTTGCCGCAGTCAGAGCACAGGTAGGGTTTCTCCCCGGTGTGGATCCTGATGTGTATGTTAAGGTTTCCAGACACCGAGAAGCGTTTGCCGCAGTACGTGCACTGAAACGGCCGCTCGCCCGTGTGGCTGCGCATGTGTAGATTCAGGTCGTGTTTACTCTTGAAGGCTTTTCCGCAGCGCGCGCAAATCTGCGTCCTCTGCTGCCGGTGGCGCAGCTCGTGGGCGGTCAGGCACGCGACGGAGCTGAAGAACTTCCCGCACTGGACGCACTGGTTGGACAGCTCCACGGGGTGGGTCTTCTGGTGGGTCCTCAGCTCGCTCATGGTGGGGAACACCTCCCCGCACTGCTTGCAGGTGAAGATGCGGTTCTGCGTGTGCGTCAGCTCGTGCTTCCCCAGCAGGTACATCTTCTTAAAGCTTTTCCCGCAGTGAGAGCACTCGAACCTCTGAACGCTGTGTACACACTGGTGCCTAAACTTCTCCTGCACGGACTGGAAGCTGTTGCCGCATTTGATGCAGATGTACGCGGCCTTGGAGCACTGCGTCCGCCTGTGACTGGACAGGTCTGAGGTCCTCCGAAAGGCCTTTCCGCACTGAGAGCACTTGTATGGGTTTTCCCCCGTGTGCAGCCTCTGATGCTCCAGCAGTTCGTAGCGGTAAATGAAGCACTTCCCACACTGAGAGCAACGGTGCGCGACCCTCTGCTTGGGCAGACCGCTCGTACAGGCAGACGACGCGGGAACCTCGACGGACGTGCCGGCGTCTTGTGACGTCTCCAAGTCCTGAACGTCAGTCTCCACAGCGCTGCCCTTCCCTCCTGCTGGTTGCTCCACACTGCAGCTGTTGAGAGTCTGTGTATTCTGTGGAGTCTCCGGATCCTCCGCCTCCTGAGAGGAAGCCCCCTCGGGTTCCCTTTGGTTTACCGGTGCTGCCGCGCTGGATTCCACATCTTTGGAGTTCAGATGAGAGTCGTCTGCTGGTTGACAGGATGTGCTGGTGTCCATCAGTGAGGGAAGGACAGAGAGCGATGAGAAGAGGTGTTGCTCTGAAGCAGAGGAGTCTGCCAAAATCAAATCGAAATAATCATTCACTAATTAAGAGCATGTCCAACAATATTAAAATAAAACATCTTTACATTTTACAGGCAGATAGCAGCAAACTTTTAGCACACAGGGTAGACATGCTATCACAGTCACAAACACCCACCACTGCTATTTGTCTTGGCCACTTTTCCTCTTGGCATTGCACCTCTGAGCAGTACTTTGAAATCGTCTGGTTTGGACACACACTGCGTGCATTCTGCCAGGACCAAGGGTGTGTCGCCAATCCACACTGCCGTCTTTTTTTAAACACAACAGAATTATGACGCAGAGCGGTGACAGGAATTGTTTTTTTTATGTGCCAGTGTTTAACTACGGCAAGGAATTACTGGCAACAGGATGTAGATACTTGAATCTGTGTACTGCAAAATCTCTAAACAAAACGCACTCTTACCTCTTTAAAGTCTGGAATGAGCAGCAGTTTTTCCAGCCTTGTGAAGAACTCGCACACCAAAGCCTCAAGCGCCGCATCAAAGTCAGGCCCGTACTTCACAGGAAACGTGTTCTGTGGAGCAGAGAATTCCCACGCAAAGAACAGATGTGAAGTCTGACGCTGCTGCAAATTGTTTTCTGTTGAAAACGACCACAAAACAAAACACAGAGACATACCGTAAGAAAGTGTTCTTTGACTGCAGGATCCTCCACGAGCCTCTGAACAAGCCTGACAAAGTTGGCCTCCAGTGCTTCCATTTCTGGATCAGCCTGCAAAGTAAAACAATGTCAACAATAATAATAAGCAAAACTAAATATCTGAATTCTGCTCTCACCTGCTTTGAGCTGCCTGACAGAAGGCTCTTCAAGTCTGACCTACGACCCTTGAGATCCTGCTCTGAATTTAACATCTGGAAAGTCATCTGGAAAAGACATTGAAGGGAGACATGGTTGAAAACTAAACGCCCTCTTCAAGTTTTCAATTTGGAGGGGAATTGAGTCCAGGTACCTTTGCTTTTAAGCCCAGGGCGAGCAGCCGCGTCTGCCGGCTGCTCAACACACCAGGGACTGCTTCGGTTAACAAGCACACAAACTCCTCCACTTTCCCATAATGCTCCACGTTCCTCAGGTGCACGACCTTCCACATCACAGCCGACATCAGGCGCAGGGGAGGGACCAGGAGCCTCAGCGCGGGCAAAGGCAGGGGACCCTCTGTGACGACACACAGTATAAGGCCACTTTGGTAAGGGTAGTTAAATATTATTCATTTGTATTTATATATTTACATATATATATATTTATATTTTCTTATTCACACACTCTTCTCTATATAACTGTTTTATCTTTTAGAGGTTGATAACAACTAACATAACAACTGTTTTTATTTCCCTTGACGTTAAACTACGACGAAAATGCCACCACGTCATAAAGTACCACTGTGTAGCTCTGACGCTAGCGTTAGCAGGCAAGCTAACTCAATCAAAACAAAGCGCCGTGGCAACTGTAGAATCCGAACTGTTACCCATTTTATTCAAGCGAAGAGCTGTGACAGTTTCGTGGACACTTGTGAATGTTTCCTAGATTAAATGAGTCCTCCTCCTACAATCACTGGCTGTCAAGTCGTGTTTATAATCCAGAAACCACGCCGCCTTCTCTCCTGCCTGTGTTTTTTTTTTTTAGCCACACGGCTTCGCCTCCAACTCGTCTTCTTCGTTGGTGGGTGTTTTGGCAGCGCGCAGCGGGCAGCGGGGCGCTCTGTCGCCACCCAGCGGCGCGGTGTGACACAGCAGGAGGTCAACAGTGCCTGCGCTCACCTTACATCCAGGCTTCAAGGTAATTTATTTGTGGCTAATTTTTTTTTTTAAAGAAGGAAAAATAGAATAGCTGTTTTTGTAGATTAGTTTTTCAGTTAAAAGCTTTAATAAATCCTCATTTTTTTCTTCTTTTTGACCACACATTAGCTGATTAGCAACAGTGCTTCATGTTTCTGGGTGCAAAGAGAGTGATATAGAATCAAATAGAGTCCCTGCTAACAGTTTTTAAACAGCTAAAAAGAAGAAGACTCAGACATTTCTCAGAAACTATGCAAGAAGACATGACATTTTTCCTATTAGATGGTGCTGCTTTTTCTGCAAGCACTGGAAAATATAGCCATTGTTAATCAAAATTATGATTTAGTCAACTAATTTAAAAAATGGGGTACGACAGGAAAATCCAATGAGGGTTTTTCTTTCATAAGTTTTGCTGTAGGTCAAAATACGAAACATCCACGAAAATGTCTTTCCATGAAATCCACAATGGCAAAAATTCCTTTATGAAAACATCACGCACTATTTCCTGGTAATTTTCGAATACATTTTTCATATGCTTAAGCTCAAACATGGGGCAGATTTGCAGACATGGAGACTATCACACTGCAACATCCACACTGACCTCTGACTGATGATGACGAGACACAGCGTGACTCATGACCTTCATCCAACAAATGCTGTCGGAATAAATCACGCACGCAGAACATGCTATTCATGAAACATCCTTTGTGTTAGAGTTTAGCGTGTTCACATTATATGCAGATGATTTATGCTGCATTACATCGACGTTGGCGTCCTTTACTGTGCTGGTGCATTTTGTAATTAGACATAGTGCCTTTTTAATCTTTTTAAAAATGTTTTCTCTCTCTGATGAAGCTTTAATCTCTGCCACATGTCCAAACGCTTAAAAATCAGATCAATTACCAAGTCACGTCCAGTCAAGTCACATTTTTTTCTGGCAATTCATGCACAAACCCAAATTAAATTTAAAGTACGCATCTGTCTATTCTGAGCATGGATGGCAAAAGTATAGTGCATGTGCTCGTTGTGTTTATACATGTATGTCTGAATGTGTACTGTATGTTAGTGTGTGTGTGGGAGTGCGTGCGCGTGCATTTGTGTGTCTGTGAGTGTGTAATTAAAACAAGTGATTTTTTTTTTACACACAGATTATCCCTCTATCCCAGCTGGTCAGAGTTGGATTTGACCACCCCGACAACCAGAGAGGAAATCTCTTTGGGGCTAAATCCAAATTGGCACCCTTGATGATTTTTTTCCAAAATGAAAATGTGATAGCGCTCATATATTCACCTCAATTCTGCATTATTATCAAAGCGTCACAAAGCATCTTTGTGATCTAACTGACCGTCTTAAAGATGGAAGAATTGCGCTCTGGGGGCTGAAATCACACAGATAAAGCAACAAAAGAGTGTCATTTCTGTTCTCTTCAGCTGCATTTTTCTGGTTGACTACAGTAGACATCTGTATTTGTGAACACTTTGCACGTTCACTCACACAGTCTTTGTGCGTTTGAGCCTCAGTCTTTCCTGACGCACTGCGATGACACCGATAATCAGCACAAATCATTTGGGCGACGTCGTTGAGGGGTTTTATGTGATTGTACTGCATTTGTGGAGGTATTATAAGCAAATTCAAGCTTTAAAGGGCAATACACTCACAAGGACGGGCGGCCTGTAGATTCAGAGGTTTGTGCACATCTGTCCTGCTTTTTTTTTTTTTATACACATGGACTCAGAGAGAGATTTAGCAGCGCCCTGCCTTGTAATGAGGTCAAATCAGCTAACTGGTCCCTCATGTGAAATTAGAGAAACACTGCAGTTTTGAATTTTGCCTTAATCTGATATTCAGCACGGAAACATGGAAATGTAAAAGCAGAACAATTATTTTTCCTTTAAACAATCCCTCTACTAATTTACCGTACTTAGAGTTGGAAAACCAACAAATATGGAAAAGATGTTTATTACCATTTGATAAAGACATTCATGAAATGATCAACCTAAATGCAATACAGACAATCAGGTTCTCAAGGAAAGTCTTTTTTTATATAAAAGTGAACACAATATATTTATATAATCTGATCATATCTTGTTATGGCTGTCATGAGAATCACTGAAGTGATCTTTTAATATAAATACATTACAAAAAAATAGGTAAAAATTAGCATTTACATGTACAACCTCAAAGCTCTTTACGCCGTTTATTACAAAATGAGCTTTTAGTGCATCCACGCTCTTCCGATACACATCCAGCAGGTCAAATTAAAGGGTCCAAAGAGATTCCAGAGGAGTGTGCGAACAACAGTCAAAATCAGGCACGTAATTGAGAGATTAGTACGCACAGCTCTTCTTTGTAACAGACACGTGTTGAACTCCTAAAGTGCCACTTTTGACAAAATGGGGATTCTAATGAATTCATTTTTTTCCTCTTCAAATTAGTAGTATTTTCAAAGCAACATTTCAGGACATTTTTTTTTCATGTTTATATGTGCAATAGAGTAAATAAACTTGCTGCTTTCTGACCAGAGGTCACATATGAAGGTCAATAATAATAATAATAATATCAGTATTAAATGTTTGATTTTGGTTGATCACATGCTATCTGTTACATTTTTCACACAATAATTTGTGGATTTTCATGAATTTTTGATTTCAGCCTTGAGGAAGATATTCGGACAAATGCAACTTCACCCATCACATCAGATTTAGCTGCTCATACAGGCTGCTCACTAATGTATATCTGCAGCGTGTGTTAATCTGCCTGTGGCTCGCTCGTCTGGCAGTTTATAAACTGCACTGCTGCTGCATTCAGCTGCCACACGGCTGTTAAACCCCTGAGCTGCTGCAGAATGAGCATGTAAATAGAAAAGGAGACCATCATGGGATTCTTTTTTTCCCCCACAATCACAGTCAGTGCACTGTTCCCAGCACATTTTCATCTTCTGTTTTGTTTTGTTTTTTGCAGAGTATTTCCAATTCAGTGAATGTGTTTCCTGGTCGGTTGAAGACAGCTGTTCATGTGTCTGTTTGAATGAATGTCGGTACCACACATCATCATCATCATCTTTTCTATTTTTTTTGGTTAATGTTCATACAAGTACTGTACAATGATGTGCACACCATTGCCACACCCCTTCTCATAGATAGCATTTTCATTTGGGATTCTCTCTTATTCAAAGTGCAATATTTTCTCTTTGATGCACGGTTCTTGCAAGACACATCCAAAGATGTTCAGTGACCTGCAAAAAGTAACCAATGGCTGATGAAAATGTGCTTAAAAATGACCAAAACGTATAATTTAACCAAACATTGGCATATCACTGCTGATTTTACCTGGTAAATCTCCATTTTTGAATTAAGATAATGTGAGGTTGTGCTTGTATATTTTACAAGACCTTCAATTTAAACAGAGGCTGTGGGTAAAGATATTGCATAATTCCTCCGCAGTAGTAGTAGTTTTAAAAAATGCTCTTTGACCTTTGATTCTTTATTTTTAAGTTATATTCTCTGCTGTAAACAAAACAAACAAACAGAAAAAAAAACCACACAAACACACTCCGCACAGTCAAATCTCAAAGAAAAGTCTCTTCATAGCTTTCACCAGGATCACCGAGTCCACAGTCTCTGCTGGACGTTGACCTGACGACCTCAGCGAGGCCACCGGCTGCCCTGGCCACACTGTCATACGACGGCGGTGAGGACAGGAGGGTGACCTCTGTGGTCTCGATCACCTCCTCCCCCGCCGGCCCGTAGTGCCGAATCATGGTGGCGATGAGCCCCTCCGTCTCTGGAGCGTTCTCCACGTCCACCACTGTCTCGTAGTTTATTTGTCTGTAGAGATACGACGCCTGCTTCATCTGCCGGCGGACCAGGTGCCTCCTGTAACACCTCTGGATGATGACTGCGGACACCTCTTCCAGTTTGCGCCGCAGCGTGGAAGTGATGGGCTCGTGGGAGATCTTGGAGGGGTTGGCCATCATGAACTTCTCCTCCATCTGCTGCTTGAGGGCATCCATCTCGCCCGACTCTCCCAGGACCCTTTTGGTGAAGGCAAACAGGATATCCAGGCAGTGGATCCGATCCCCGCTGACCATGGGCAGATCCATGGCGATCAGCTTGATCTTGTTAGGCTTGGCGATGCGCAGAGGCTCGGACAGCGTGTCGGCGAAGATCGACAGCATGGAGAACTCGATGAACTGCGTGGCCTCCGAGTCAAACTTCTCCCAAACCTCATAGAACATCTCAAAGTCGTCCTCGCTCAGCGGCTCTGTGCTCTCCTCCGTGGCGACACTGAAGTTCTCCAGAATGATGGCTATGTACATATTTACTACAATCAGGAAAGAAATGATTATATAACTTACAAAGAAAGCTATGCCCATGGAGGGGCTACCACAGTTGCCCCGCGTGTTTGTGCCGGTATTGACAAAGTTAGCGTCGCACTCATCCGGGGAGCTGGCCATTATCGGGCTCAGGAGATTGTCCCAGCCTGCTGAGGTGCTGATCTGAAAAAGGCAGATCATGCTATTCCCAAAGGTCTCGAAGTTGAACATGTCGTCGATCCCGTCTTGTTTTTTCACGTAGGCAAAGTTCGCCATGCCGAAGATAGCGTAGATGAACATGACGAGGAAGAGCAGGAGGCCAATGTTGAAGAGCGCTGGCATGGACATCATTAAGGCAAACAGTAGAGTCCTTATTCCTTTGGCTGCACGTATAAGTCGAAGCACACGCCCTATCCTTGCCAGTCTGATGACTCGAAACAGGGTCGGAGATACAAAATACTTTTCAATGATGTCTGCGAGAACGATCCCTGCAACGAGAGGAGGAAACAAAACGGGTACGTTTACCTAACAGCACCATAACGCCCATCAGTACGCTGGAAAAGAAGAAGCTAACGGATTTCCACCTACCCACAATGGAGAGAACGATCACCACAAAGTCAAAGATGTTCCATGCGACTGTGAAGAAATAACAGCGGAGGGCGACCATCTTGATCAGGCATTCAGTGGTGAAGACGACGATGAAGACCAGGTTGATTTTGTTGAGGATGGATTCCTTTCGATCCGACTGCTCATCCGTCTCTACCATCATGGTCACCATGTTGACGATGATGAGCATCATGATCATGATGTCGAAGGCTTGCTTGGACACCAGATCGAAGAAGAAGGCTTGGATGATGTTCTAGGATGGAGGAATACACACATTCAGAGTTATTACGTATCTGATTTTTGAAGAATATCAAAATCAGTTCTCTGAATGGTGGAAATTGAGAGTAAGTCTGCATTAGAACTTGCATATAATGTGTTTTACGTTAAATGTATCTGTATAGGTCATAAATATTTCAATGTAAAATAAGTGAATATAACATTTGTGAGTATTCAGGCATGCAGAAATGTGCAGAAAACTGTGTTATATTTGATAATGGAGCTTTACCCCAGGCCTTGGTATTGGTTTTTGAGGTTTTTTAGATCCCAACTTCTTCATAGCATTGTAGTACTTTTTCTGTTCTTCAGTCATGAAGATATCCTGTCCGCCTAAGTATAATAAAAAAAGACACATACAAAATCATTTTTACAAAGAAAAAGTTTCTTCTTCTTCATTGTTAAAACAGGTAGTTTAAAACAATCTTGAATGCGTTCAAGCAATTGCTAGTATTGATTTGATAATAACTGAATCAGCCGTTATACTCATCTTTCTTTTCTGCTGATTGAAATTGTCAATAATGACACCGATGAAAAGGTTGAGGGTGAAGAAGGAGCCAAATATGATGAAAACCACAAAGTAAAGGTACATGTAGAGGTTGATTTCTCTGATGGGCTGCTCCTCGACCTGAAAACAAACGGTTGGGCACGTCAGCTGGTTATGGCATTACGTCTGATCTGTTGTATTCTCTGGAGGTACAAAAACACACTTACTCCTCTTGAATCTACGGCCGCGTGCATTATTTCCATCCATCCTTTGAATGTCGCCTATAACACAGTAGTACATAATATTACTGCAATGTACAGGGACTTCGGACATTACAAGAATACTCTAAACTAATAAGATAATTTAATTATTTGTGTCTGTTTTGTATTTGGCCTCTTTAGTTGGCAGATGACGCAAGCAGCAGAAACCCACCACTTGTAGAAGGGAAAGGTAGCCCAGTCCCACGTTGTCGAAGTTGACCTTGACTTTGGTCCAGTAGAACTGCGTGTCGTTCATGGCGAGGCAGTCGGACTTGTTGTTGACCAGCGTCACATTGTGGATGAAGCCAGTCCTGTTCACGCACTTCCCAAACTTTCCGGCAAACAGGTTGACTCCCATGATGCTGAAGATGAGCCAGAAGATGAGGCACACCAGCAGCACGTTCATGATGGACGGGATGGCCCCGATGAGAGCGTTCACCACCACCTGATGAGCAACACGTCACGCTCAGGTCAGAGTTAAAATGTTTACAATGTTTATGTGAAGGATTCCTGAACACGTAGAGACAATGAAGGAATAATGGGAAAATTAAAGGGATAGTTCACCCAAAAATGTGCTGAGTTCACACAACATCTGGACTTGCCTCAAATCCATATTCCAAATTTACGAATACTAAATCCAATTTGTAGCAGGTATGAGTGCGAACTGACATTTCTAACTAACAAACGGGAAAAATCACCACTAATGTTGAACTGTGACCATCCATTAGTCTGTATGGGCTTGAAAATGTACATCTTTATAAATGGGTCACTAAAAAGAAAAGGTATTTTTAATCAAAAGGCTCGGTCACGCTCCTGAAACAGCTGAGTCTTTTTAGTAAATACGTTTCTCAAAGAGAAGTGAGTGTGGTGGGGATTATTTTCAGCCCCAGATTTGGCACGCTGATCTAACAGGAGGGTTACTGTGATATGCAGAGACTAAACCCAACTTCCTGACACTTCAAAAGAGTGTATTCATTAGTGGATTCCTTGTGTCAAAGAATGAAAAAAACTTGTTCTCACCCGCATGCCCTCAAATCTGGACAGAGCTCTGAGGGGTCTCAAAGCCCGGAGGGTCCTCAAGGACTTGATGGCGGTAAAGTCCGAGTATCCAAGTGAGTTTGCTATCAGGCTTATGAGGGACACCTATCGGATGAATAGAGAGGTATTTGGAATCAACGAATCAAACAATGAAAATGGATGCGAATGTGGAAAAAGAAGCTATGACCTTTTGAAATTACAAAGAGTATTTTCATTGAGATGTACTAACACGTCAGACTAACACATCAAAGACCTGCAGAGATTTCCTAAACTACAGTGATACTGATATTCCAGAAATAAAAAAGAAATAAAAATAAAAAACACACAAAGAACATAGAGAAGAGACAGAGAAATGTTGGAAGAGCCATATTTTAGAGTTTTTGTGTATTTTGGGACATTCCACAGTTAGGAACACAAAATGTAGAATTTTTGAGGTTTAGATTTGGTTTTGGTTGCGTCAACTTTTAGCAGATTTAGGCTTCCACTCTATTCTACATCCAAAACAGACAAAACAAAATGGTATTCCGCTGTCGAATGACCCTTGGATGAGAGCTACAAATGAGAAATGGCATGACAGAAATGAGAGAAACTCATGACTGATGATGACAAAACACAGACAAGTATGCACACATGTACAAACTCTGTCCATGCATTCATACTCAACTATATATGCATATTACATATGTATATATATCAAATAGAGTGAGTTTTATAAAGAATTTTATCGAATCTGTCTTTGTCAAATTTGTTACCCAATTTGCATCGAATTGATCCAATACATTCATTCTGACAATTTAGGGCTCATAGTCCCAATGGTCTATATTTCTTTATAAAAGTCTATTTTCAGATGAAATTGTCCAATATATCTAAAGAAGATACTCAAAATCAATTCTCAGGACAAGAGGCGACTTTGGCTCCAAGAAAGGTACAGAGAGGAAGAAAAATACAAAAGAAAAGGCGGCGAAACTTTTCGTCCTGTAGAGTCAAACAAATCCTAACCAACACAATTTATGATTTATTCAAAACAGACAACAGAACAGTTAGACATCAGTTTTGACATGGAACTGCACATATCTAAATTGAAAGTAGGGCTAATAATGTCTGTTTGGTGATACATTTATGGGGTTTCTAATCTGAATCAGGTGCACCAGATCTTCTGTAGATAACCTGAGAGTACACGGCACTGCATTTGTTTTTGATATGAAAGCCAAAGTCCTGCCAAAAGGGTTGCTACGGAATTTTGATTGCCCGATTACCATGGCATCCCAAACTGATCACCACAAATCTTTGGAGACAGGACGGTGGCTTTGGATATCACAACAGAAAGCACTTACAAGTGAAGGAACACGGAAGAATTTGAGATGCAGATGCAAGTTTTCACTTTCCCGGAAGCTCATACTTACCTGCGACCTGCTAGCTAGGACTTACCCTAACAATAGAGCGGTCTGTGGCGATCTGTGTAACAGCAGGTGAAATCACAGGAAGTCAAGTCTCGCCTCGGCCACTTGGGACCATTACACACTACAGAGCCACGCCCCCTTTCACCCCAGAGTGCGCATGGAGATGCTCGCAAACTGTTACATGGCACCTCTTTCAATGAGTCTGGCCAAATCCAACTGTTAATGTGTAATTTAGCAACCTGGAGATTCCTACTGAATTCCCCTCCGGAGCAATTGTGTAAATTTTCCTGAATGGAAGCATCAGCGCAGTTTCAATTGAAAAAGTGGCCAGTGAAAAGTATCAATGAGCTGTCAAGTGCTTTCCTGTCAATAGTATGACTTTAACACTCCATAAATCCCACAGACATGAAAACGTATCGGCGACATTCAGCGTTAAATGACTTCCTTCCCCCTCGTTTTGTCATGTGGAGTGCCATAGAGGTTCACCGAGAACTTACATCCACGATGAGGAAGTCCAGCCAGCACCAGTAGTTGGTGAAATAGGTCTTGAAGCCGTACGCGATCCACTTGAGGAACATCTCCAGCACAAAGATGTAGGAGAAGACCTTGTCGGCACATTCTAGCACCACCTTTACTACTTTCCTCTTTTCGATGTAGATGTCCTCGAAGGCCTGCAGAGAACGTTATGGAAATCCTTTCAACCGTGCTCAAACAAGATGTACTCACGAATCACAGCATACATACTAATTTTCAACAATGCCTACCTTAAGAAGGGATTAAAAGAGCAAAACTCACACATTTGTAGATATTGCAAAAATAGCAGGTATAATAATCCAGTACAATGAACAGCACGCATCTGACTCAGTAAAACCAATCATCACAAAAACTGTTTTATCTGGACAGTGATTGCATTACTGAATTCTTCTGGTTCTTGATTTTAACTGACTTATATGTTCCCCCTGCATAGACTCGTAATCATGTTTTATTGTATATATTGTAGAGTTGCTCTATTTTGTATTATTTATTATTTTAATTTCTTTTGAGTATCTATATCTATCTATCTGTCTGTCCGTCCATCCGTCCATCTATCTATTACCTAGTCTCTTGGCAATCTTGTATGTTATGGTCTGTATGGATGACTGCTTTGTTTTAACCACTGGCTGCATAGACAATTGCCTCCTTGGGGATAATAGGATGATTGATTGACTGATTGAGGCAAAAACAACTCAGTTTGTGAGTAGTTACCAGAGCGCCACTGCTGAGAAGGATCATGAAGATGATGAAGGTCTCGAACCAGCTGTGCTCCACGATCTGGTAGCAGGTCTTCCTCAGTCGCCACCACATCTGGCCCAGGCCGCGGCTGGTGTCCACGTTACAGCAGTGACAGTGCCTCATGCAGACTGGGAAAAAATACACTACAATCAGCAAACTCTCCACAGCGGCGTTTTGAATCAGGTGTTGGGAAATAGGGGTGTCCTTATCCGATATAAGTCCGATATCAGGAAAAAAAGAGTATCAGATTATATTGGCGTGCATCTAAAATCTCAGATATAAGCACTCCGATACAAGCAGACCATTATAGACTCCGCTCCAGCACTTCTAAATGTAAGCCATTGGTTAATAATAAATGGGGCACTTTTCCTCATTTCTACTGTTGCTGACTATTGTTCTCTGTTTGAGTAAAATCACTTGATCAAGCCTTTTCTAACATTCCATACTACAAAATAAGTTTTAAAAAGTATGTATGATTCGTATATCCTATCGGATTGCTATTGCGTAATACTGAAGGCTGCAATATCGGTATGGTATCGGCACCCTAATATGAAATTGCCTCTACACACGTTCTGGGAAGCACTCGTCTGGCTCCATGCCGTCATCGCCCAGGTCAGACAGGTTGTCCAGCTCCTCTCCGGGCTTCTTCAGATCCACCGTGCTGCCTTCTGAGAGGCTGATAATCTCCTAAAAAGCAGAAAGTCTCCATTATCTTATACTCGTATGACACTTAAATCCACGATACCCCCTGCAAACATTTTCAGGTGTTTGTTTTTGTGCATCCGGTGACGGTCTACCTATAGTAACTAAGTACCTCTGGTGGATTTTTGCATCATCAGCAGTTAAGGTCTTAATACCTGCTATGTCATCACTGATTGGACGGTTGCCAGAGCTCGCAATAAGCTCTCAGGTTTTTCTTCCCGTGCAACAGAACAGCGCGGTGGCATTTCCAGCCCGCCATGATCCCATCAAAGCCAACTCACCTCCACGCAGCGCCTTGCCTTTCAATCTCCCTGAGCCTTAATACAATTTTGATGAGATTTTCGCCGTGTTGTAACAGCAATGTATTTAACGTGACTCCTGGGACAAAGGTGCCGTCGCAATCCTATGAAAGGGCGTGTGGTTTAATCCAGCATTAAAGATCATCCACAAGACCTGGAGACGAGATTACCGGCGTCGGCCCTCTTGAAGACGAGCGGCGAGGATGCAGTGCCACTGGCTGAACTGACATAATGTCCAGTTTGAGAGCAGGATCAGTGTGCTAATTGTCTGTGATAGTGACGCAAAGGATGGCAAAGTGTGTGTGCTTAAATCTGTGCTTCACATTTAAGATGGATGCTTCTTCACGGCTTAAAAGAAGCCACAGATGCCCATTTAAAGTGATGGCGGGTTGGAGGAGGATTGTTTTTCTCTCGCTCTCTCTCTCTTGTCTGATTTTCCATTTCCATTTTCCCCGACTCTAAGCGGGGAGCACAGCAGAGAAAGGCGAAGAGAGAGCGCCAGACTGCAGCCCGCTCAGCACAGCCTGGCCCGGCCTGGCCCTGCCTGGCTCTGCTCAGCTGTGTAGATTTAATCTGCTCTGTGGAGCCTGTCTCCACATCTGTCCCGCTGCTGTCTGCATGCCAGAGAGGAACTGGAGTTGAACTGTGTCTTTAGAAAAATTCATATCACGGCAAATTCATTACGCTAATATCAGGTCGAGTAGCAAGATTTCATAAATGAGCGCAGTCGGGTGCTTTTTGTCAAACTGCTGCTGTAATTTCAAGGGTTAAAGTGGATGATGCATTACAGCGATAATATTACGTGTGACGCTGTGAGAGGATGCATTTAGTGTTCACACACCAGATGTTATCTAATACAAATATGATGGGCGCACTTTCAATGCATCATTTCCAGCTGCAAAAATGCAACTGAATGTGTTTTTACATGCACAGGGAGAAGGTGTAGATACAATTTACTTAAAATTAGTGGCACTAAAAGACTAAATGGCACAGTATTGGAAGCTTGCACTGGAGTTTTGTACTCATCCGGATATCATTATTGCTGTATATGTCCTTTGGATTATTTTGGCCCAACTTTACTGTTATGTTTGTGGTATTGACGACCAGGAAAGTAATAGACTACGCCACTTTCAGCTGGAAGTAAAGCAATGCATTCACAGCAAGGTCACAAGGAATATGTACACTTCTTTTTTCTGAGTAACAGCCCCATCAGCCCCATCAGTGCTAATGACGTTACGTATGCGCGACCATTACTCGGCCCCCGAGACGGAAGCGGCAACAGATCTCTGCAATTATTGTTATTATTTTAGTCCTGATACATGCGCTTTTCATGACATGTCGATGTGTCTTCCGAGAAAAAGGGCTATCGGGCCTCGTGTTACTCATCAGGGTGTAGTAATCCTCTCAGCCAGTCAAATAGCTCCTCCCATTTTCAACCAGCTGTGCCAATCACAGCAATGTATGTAACAGGGTGTGCGCTTGCAGACAAGAAGTCACATAACGCTGAGTGATATTATAACAACAACAACAATAATAAAAATAATGATAATAATAACAATAATAATAATTATAATGATCTGTATCACTATGTCCACACTGACACCTCTGAAGGACAGTATGGACATAGTACGACACCTTAACCCTTAACAGTAATTTATTTGTAGTGACATGACGTAATCACCATTTTGGCTCCACCCACCTTCTATAGCGTTAATTGTCCGATAAACCAGATTACATTAAACACTGCGAACGAAGAAAAATGAAAAATAAAACATCCGGATTGAAAAGTTACATTGATCTAAAACAGCATACTCATCTCCATCAGAGTTCACCTTGTCTGCTTTACAGATTAAAAGATTATGTGTCCGGAAAGCCTCAGTATCCACATCCTCTTCACTGCCCACCCCCCAACAATATCTCCAGCCCTGGCGTCCCTCCTCGGCAACCGCCAGCCTCATCTCTGAGTCAGTTGGGACGCAGCAAATCAAAGCCAGAGGAGACTAATAACTGATTATATTCTGCTTTGCGGGCTATGAGAAAATGAGGAGGGGTCAGTGGAAGGAGCAGCAGTGCTCTGACCTTCACCGCTGAATAATGCAAAACTATACTTTTCAGCGTTTTGCTCTCATAGACGCAAATGCTTTTCGCATGAAATCATGTATGTAAAGCGAGATGCATGCAATGAGCACCAACCAACCAACTAGCTGCAAATTATCCAACTATTATGTCTGCTTAAATTCACCAGTTAGCACATTATAGCCCATTTATTCCATGCATATAAAAACCCAAAGAGGACATTTGTTCAGAAAGCCCAATATGGTCTGAAAAATGTCCCAAGTCCCATAGTGTAATGGCCTGCTGTTCCAAAAAACAAATCTCAATCGTTTGACAACCTGCTTTGACCATATTTCCAAAAGCAACAAACATGTCACTCATACCAATCCTCTCAAATCTGCATGAGGTTGATTTGAGGGCTCCAATCCAACGGAAGCCAGTTAAGCAAAGCCATAGTTGCACCACACAGAGGTGAAAGATTTGCTCTGGTGTGTGGAAGAAATTCACTCCACAACATGGAGATGAAAAACTCACCTTTTCCTCATCTTCGGACGACTCGGAAATCTCCTCCTCCTCCAGAAACTCCACGTCCGACTCTCCGGGTGCGATGGGAACTATGATGGTCAGGTTGGGGTTGGTCATGTAGCTGTCCTCCTCTGGCACGATGTACTTCTCCCCGCAGTGCCCGAAGACCCCCCCGTTGCTCTCCACGTGGTTGCCCACCAGCTTGACCGCCTGGCCGGAATCCTTGCCCTTCTTGCCGCACTTCAGCATGCGGTTGAAGAGGCCGATGATGTTCGTGCTCAGCCAGGAGAGGCCGGTGTTGATGCGGGCGATGGCGATCTGGATGTTGTTCAAATCGCCGTCCTCGTCGGGGGCCGAGAGATTGTCGGAGCTGAAGGAGCTGAGCAGCAGGGCCAGGAAGAGATTCAGCACCTGTTGATGGACAGGAAAATGATCTCATGGGTGTCAATGTCACAAGTAGCTATTTAGCTTCTTTAGGCAGATTGTGTAGTATTACCCACACGCTCTGACACTTATGGATTTTAGTGCCGTCAGTCTGAACTGAAGTCTCGCCTCAAGTAATCTGTCTCGTAGCTTATAGAAAAGCGACATTCAACACCCCCCGCTATATGTACATGAATGTGTGAGTGTGTGTCTTGTGTGTTTGTGTAGTGTGCGCAGTGTGGTGCACAAGGATCATCTTTAGCCACTGAGCCAGGCAGAGATGGGGGAGCATGAGCAGATGATTAGTGATGAGTGCCCTTCGACCTCCTTGCCCCGAAGCATCCTGGATAATCCCTTGGATAAACAGCTTTCCCACGATTCATGCTGTAAAGGAGGTTTGCGTCCATTAAAATCCATAAGGAGCGCGGTTGTGATACGGTCTTTGGCCTAACGAGGCAATAGAGTCACTGTGGCGATCCTGCAGGTGTGTGTGAGGAGGCAGCGAAAGCTTGCGGGTATTTGAAAGAGAGATGTGAAGAAATGCTGTAAAAATGCCAAAGTCGTACAGTTATAGTGTAATATCAATAGAGGTTCCATTGTGTGCAAACACTTTGCTGCGCCGTTTCATTTTCCTGGACCCTCGTGCATTCATTAATAATAACACAAAGGTCCTGCACCAAATCCTTTTTCATGATTTTTTTTTTTTTTTTTATACAAATCGTTGTTGACAAAGTATTAGTTCAACAGCACAACAAATATAACAACTAACACAACGTTTTAAGCTTCAATAAGAATTGAACATTAGGATTTATTGCGGGGAAATTGCTTTATACTGGATTATTCGTACCAATTAAATTGGAAAGATAGAATAGGAAAGTCCCATAAACTAAATATAGAAACAAAATGGGAGAAATAAAACTGAAAAAGGCAAAAAAACAATGAAACAATAAATACAAAATAATATGAAAACTATATTTTATCTAGTTTAAAAAAAAAAAAGTCGTATCTATGTGTGCTACATTCGAACTACACCGCCTATAAATAAATGCTGCTACTGCTGAGTCTGTGGGCTTCCGGGATTTTATTTTTATCTGTTCTCATTAACGTTAGCTTACAGGACACAGCTGGACAACAAATCACCATATGGGTGGACCGACGAATATACGTAGCTTTGCTGTGTACCAACACAAGTGTTGCAGATTAACAGGTTTTTCTCTCTCCTTCTTGTTTTTGAACTGCATGATGTGCAAGGTGTGTTTCCATCTCGCTTGAAAATCAATACCTGCTGCAGCCGTGCAGTGGCTCGGCCCCACAACAAAACAGTGGGTTGCCTTAAATGATCTTTGGTAAAGTACTTAGGTCACAGTTTCACCCATGTGGCTTAGTTCATTAGAGATGGATAAAACATTCAGCCCCGATGGACACGAGGCCGCTGTAAAGCTGCTCTGGCACTGCAGCCTGCTGTGGCTTGGGTTTTCATGACAGCGTGGGCAGATAATACATATATGACTTGGGATGGAGCAACAGATGATTTATATGATGTGCAGACATGATCCGTTTGAAGTCTGTTAATGCTAATCTGAAAGACAGTCAGCATGAGGCCCGAGACACAATGACTTTCTCAGCTTCTCGTCACATATTCCGGCACTCAAGGAAAAATGGGTAAACCATTTAAGTGACGCCGATAGAAGGGTTTTCACAATTTATTACGACAGTGCTCCAATCACTATTCATCCTCATAATATAGAATCACCAATCCTCATTGGTGCAATGTAATCCCCGCTTACTTGTGACATCATCATTTGGATTTGACAGCAGCCACAGTTGTTTGCAGTGACATGCAATTAAATTTCTCTGTAAGAAGGCTTCCTGTTATCATTTACTGCTCCTGAGATACGTTATGGTTTGGGGTTTTTCGTCTTCTCATTCAAGGACCTAATGAAGCATTCTC
Organism: Mullus surmuletus; assembly: GCA_903171835.1. Taxonomy (NCBI): domain Eukaryota; kingdom Metazoa; phylum Chordata; class Actinopteri; order Syngnathiformes; family Mullidae; genus Mullus; species Mullus surmuletus. The sequence continues at coordinate 35,957 of CAESWR010000138.1, read as the reverse complement.
AATCTGCCCCAAGCCGATTTATTTTGAATGAAAATGTAAATCCTTGTATAACTCTCAGAAATGTACGCAGTTTTCAGAGGCTAAATATAACAGCAGGGCGCAGCTGTGTTAGGAAATTGCACTGAAACAAATGTGCTAATGTGAATCCAGTGTTGTGGGACACTGAATGTGAGAAAAAAAGTAATTGTTCAGTGATGGCTCAGTGATGTGTTTGGCTTCAGAGGTCTGTAGTGCAGAGGAATAAGCAATGTAAAGTTTGGCCTACACAAGCCATAGCAGTTATATAACTATAGCCTCATCATGGGATGTTTGGGTGATTTAAAAGTGGTTTACAGTTCAGAGACCTTGAAAAGTTGTTGTGCACTCACCACCAAGTTCCCGATGACCATAACCAACATAAAGACCAGGATGCAGAGGGGCTGGCCGGCCACTTCCATACAATCCCACATGGTCTCGATCCACTCGCCGCACAGCACCCTGAACACGATCAGGAAGGAGTGGAAGAAGTCCTTCATGTGCCAGCGAGGCAGCTGACAGTCGTTGGAGATCTTGCACACATAGTCCTGGTAGTTCTTGCCAA
>CAESWR010000138.1:17811-27838 GCA_903171835.1 Mullus surmuletus | reverse complement strand
TGTAACAAGCAGCCGACGCTCACTTACCCTGCATCATTTCCATATCCACATATTAAGGCATCCTTTGCTCCTTCAACTTTGTAAAAATTTTCTAGGGGGAAAACAGGGACACAAAGAAAGAAAATTACACGTTTTGTTTTCGGGAGTTTTTTGGGTAGGGCTTGGTATTGATTCGGATTTTCCATATAGATTCAGTCAGGGATATAAACATTGTGTTTACATTGAGAATTGAACCCAAACCAGTTACATCAATCATGTACTTTTATTCAAAAAATGATCTGATTGCTTATCATGCGAGACTAGCTGGGTTGATACCATAGGCTTCTTCTCTGCACGTCCAAAGAAGAAAAAAATACTTAAGGTAAAAGATCGATTCTTGGATTTTAGGAATCAATTACGACCCATTTAAAGGAAAATCGCTTTAAAAAAAAAAATAGAGCAAGCCCTATTTTTGCATGTGAGAGCTTTGTGCGTGCACCGACCTTCACTGTTGAGAAAGTCTGCCCTGGAGCTCCAGGTCCTGTTGTTGCAAAAGAAAGATGCGTTGGCGCTGTAGGAGGAGTTGATGCAGTGCGAGAGGCTGCGGACGCACTTTTGGCGCAGCAGCCCCATGAAGAGCTGCAGGCCGATGAGGGCGAACACGCTGAGACAGAAGACGGTGAGGATCATCACGTCCGCCAGCTTCTTCACCGACTGGATCAGAGCGCCGACGATGGTCTTCAGGCCTGCGGCGAGGGGAGAGGACGCGGAGGATTGGGGGCTTGATGGTGCAGCACAACAGGAACAGATGTGACTGTTTTTTAGTTGTTGGTTTGTTTACCTGGAATAACTGAGATGGTTTTCAGGGCTCGTAGTACTCTGAAGGTTCTTAGTGCAGAGACGTTTCCGAGGTCTACAAATTCTGTAAGGTATCTGGAATTTTCGATATAAACAGCAACAATTTTGTAAAAAGCAGGCAATGTGTGCGGTCAGTTTTAAGCAAACAGTAAGACATGGTTACTTTTGATGATTCAAACTAATCAAAAATAAAAACATCACATTTAAAGTTCTAACAAGTAGGCACACTGATTTCAAGTTTAACTTCAAGCAACTTGTTCTATGTTCGATGATATCTGGCAATTAATATTCATATTTTTTTGTAATATCTGATTTTGGGGGGTAATTTTTTTTCTTTTCTCATTTAGTTTTATTATCATTTTTGAGTTTTGGGGGAAAAAATGTTCATATCATAATGATTAAAATAGACAATAAAAACTCATAAATATACAATTTGTGTGCCAAGGTTGTGAAAAACATCCGCATACAGCATACAATACGGGTGGTAAAAGCAAAAATAACAAATATTCATCTGCAGCCATGGTTTATATAACTTTTTAAGCTCCATATTTAGTTGCTAACTTTGTCAGCGGCACACGGAGGCCTGCTGGTGAAAAGCACATGTGAGAGTTGACTGAGGACTGAGCTGGCTGAACCTCCGTGACTCAGGAGTCAATTAATCACGGATGGTAATGACAGATTTTGGTGTGTTGACACACAATAGAAATGATTTTGTCTCGCTGTTGTCAAACAAAACAAATGTCCTTTTAGGATAATTGGTCTCGGACAGAGCGGAAGCATCAAGGGGTCTAATCTGCACCTGCATCACTGGTAGTAAATCACAGCGCACAGATCTGTGACCCACTAAATGAGCTTAGAATTCGGGAGTGTTTCAAATCACTCTGACATCTCTGAAAAATAATAATGGAAAGGACGTGGATTTTGGGGCCAGTGTATGAACAAGGCAGAAGCTTCATCCACGCAGGAAGGATTGTGAACAGTTATTTTCATACACACATTTGCATAGAGTCACCAAAATAATACTGTTGTATACTTACGCCATGGAAATGACACTGAAGTCCAGCCAGTTCCATGGGTCTCTCAGGAAGGTGAACGGATCTATACAGAATCCTCGTGCAAATATTTTTATTGCTGACTCGAAAGTGTAAATGGCAGTGAAAGTATACCTGGAAATTCATGGAAAAGAGGGGGGGAAAAAAAGGTACCATTAGACTCCACATTACACAGGGGAAACTGTGAGTCTTAAAAGAAAAAGAAACAATAGAGGAACGACATCACTGACAGAATGTGAAAGAAAGACATGAAATGCTGTGCCTTGAAAGTTGAAAATAACATAATAAGCATTGCAGCGTGTACATCGATATGTTTCCCGAGTTGAAAACAGACGCCCTGGAATGGATTAAGACATTTCCATTCCTCCTGTTTCAGCCAAAGAAATTAAAGGCAAAGGTTCAAAGCTTATTCTTGACGGTGGAAACAGGAGTTGAGCGTCCCGTTGTGGGACTGGATCATCTCGCCGGCGGCTAAAGACCCCATTATTACATTGTTTAGTCAGCTGATGTTTCCAGTGTTAAGAATTAATCTCGGCTCGGGGATTGAGAAGGCTCCTGAAAAAGTCGATCGATTGATGTAATAAATCCGGGTGAAGATGTCACTGGAGATTACATGCAGCATGCCGAACATGCTCGTGATCCACAAAAGAAGGCCACGTTTTCCTCGTCATGCACAACACAATATACGTATAAATAATATATATATATATATATGTATATATAGAATAATGTCTTTTCATTCCACAGATCAGGCTTTTTTAACTCTCCGACGTGGCGAGTACAGTAAATATTACATGCATCACATACTTACATCTCGACTGATTCTTCAGTCATCTAAAGCTCCACATTAGGACATACAACATGGAGCTTAGTTTCAATTTCCATCACGCACACTCTGGTTCACTTAGAGCAGAACTGAGATCCTGTGGTGTGAGACTTACTCCAGGTACTTTGTCCACGGCGCCGGATCAGACATGGCCATGAAGCAGCAGTTGGTGAGAATAGTGCACATTATGAACAAGCTGAACAATGTGGACAAGACGTTGAGGAAAAAAAACTGAGAAGAGAGGTGGCCCAACTAAAACAACACTGTATGCAAATAAAGCAGACACCATGTTTCTTATGATTCCACGAATATCCATTAGAATAAATCACTGCCGTGTGTGCCAGAGGCATTAGAACTACTGTAAATGCAGATTAGAGAAGATGTAAGTAAATTCCATTTATGAAATCAGGGCAGTGATATCATTCTCTGCTGGGGATAAATCAAATAACAAAGGATATGTGACGATAAAATAATAGACCAGGGGAATTCTATGCTTTAAAATACAGAAACATTCCTGTGAGCGCAAAGCGAACATTTCGTGTTTTGGTAATCATGTTTTAGGAAATTTACTCAAAGCCATTGCTTGTTACAGTTACTGGTTCGACTTGTGACGGTGCCGAGAGTTGCCACATCGATGGTTTGTAATTTGCAACATCAGAGATGCAGAGGAAAGATTCCTTCCTGCATGTAAAGTACAAATCAGTAGCCTGAAAACTAATAGGCAGCCGTCACATGATTTGAAATCTCCTTGCTCTTATTTCATTTCAGAGATTAAAAGAGGGATATGAAGGGATTTGTTTTGCGATGCCAGAGAGGACCATTACAAAGCTGTTTCAAAATGGGACTACGGGAAAATCCAATAGAAACTTACAGGGGGGATCGGTAAATATTAGAAATTGGCTTATCTGCTAGAATGAGATGCAAAGTGTCTTCGACATTGTTTTGACAATTCTTAAATCTGGAAATGTAACATTTGGAAGGGAATATTTAATATAAACAATCATGTTATACTGAATTTCAGATGAGAAATGTTAATATTGAAGCAGTTTGGACAGAAAACTAAAGGAGATAAAGATAAAGGGCTGTTACACACAATTATGTGTGATTTTGCTGCTGCCAACTTATGATACCAAACACAACTTTTTTACCCAGTACACTTTTGATACTTTTTTGTCACTTTTTTACACACTAGAACACACACAAAAAAAACAGAGACAAATTTCTAGATCTTCTTGAATAAAAACTTAGGGATAACAATCATTGCATTAACACACATAAGTAAACACGCCTTCAAAAGGATATGAATGGACTAGAACTTTGATGGCGATTGATCTGATGCAGTGGTATGGACTAAATATGTAAAGTGCAGATGTGGCACTGAATCTGAAGATGGCCTTCCCTTTGTTTAGTACTATAAAAGTCTGCAAAGGAAGAAGAAAAAAAACACATAGAGTGAGACAGATGTTATTTGAGAGCAGATTCAAATAAACGATTCTCAGTCGCGCCCCCTGACTTTGTGTGCGACGCCGTTTTTAACCAGCAGGGAGTTTAAATGTGGAGCGTATCACTCCGTCTGCCATCTGCATTAACTTCCGCCATAAGTACATTTGCCTCCAAGAAAGCAACGCGCATAACAGCATTGCCAGATAATGGAGACAACGCCAAAGCAGGCTGAACCTTTCCCCAACAGATGTGGCATTTATTTAAATATTTTTTCGTCTTTGGATAATCCTCCCATCCAGCAGCTCATCACATGCCAAAACAAAGAGACCCTGAGAATGACTGTCATGTCCTTTTTCATCTCTCCATAAGCGGCCCATTAATGGGCAGCAGCCTGATCTACCGACTCTGCAAATCAAAACTTGCTAATCCCATTTATGCACCCACAAGAGATGCGCTCGCTCTTGTTTCCCGCAAGCTGCTCTGAACCCCCCCCCCGCCGCCGCCGTGAGTTCAGCCTGGAAAAGTCAGCTGGATCCGGAGGATTTCTGCCATATCGCCTTCGAATGACTGTTATTGATCGCGGAATGAAGCGGCGTCGGTTTCACTGCGATTGAGCGGATTTTAGTCAAACCTAACGCCCGCCAGCTGAGGTCACGGAAAGAAACCAAACAATTCTCTACTCTGGTGTCACGACTCCACGGCTGCGTACAAAGCCTGTCGAAGGAGAGAGAGTACAATATTATCTTTGCTGAGTGCAGATAATCACATGCGGCCGTTTTTCTAAATATAATATAAAGAGCGTAATGTCACAGCCTTAGCGGTCCGTAGATGAGATTAGAGGGAAAAACATCAACCAAAATCTCCCTTCGGCACAACGCAAATGTGCTGCCACCGAAGCTGTCAACGCTTAGCAAAGCCGAACACTTAATACTGAACAAAGCGTGTACTTATACTGTACGGCCAAGGTCACTTGAGGGAAGAGTAAAAATAATCATCATCGTCATCATAAATCAATGAAATATTGACGTCACTTTTCTTCTCAGATTATTTTTTGTGGTCATTTTATATCTATCTATCATGCTGAAAAAATAAAAATAAATAATAAAAGACTGCAAAATCATGATCATGCATTAGCACCAGCCACATGGTTATTACTGTAACCATGCCAACGGGGGAAAAAAACAGATAACCCAAATCCTCCGTGCGCCGCTAAGCCACGCCGTGCGCTCCCGCTCTCACCCTCTGGTTCTTGAAGTAGAACGGATCGATGTCCTCCAGCGGCACCCCGATGAGTTCCGTCGGGATGTCGCCGAAGATGCGCGGCAGCTGCTTGCCGGCCTCCAGGTCGAGCCTGGGTTTGGCCGGCTCGGCGTTCCTGTGAGCCTCCTGGCAATCCTTGGCATTCTTGGCCTGCTCCTCCGCAATCCGCTGCTCCAGGGCAGCCAAGGATTCGCGAGTGAACCGCCGCAAGCCATCAGGACCCGTTGGTAACAGCATGGCTGCCATCTTTTCATCCTGATTCTCCTGTACTAGAATTTACTCACAGCTGCAAGAGGGAGGAAGGAGGGGAGACAAAGGAAGAGACAAAGGGAGAAGTTGAGACGAAGTGACCCGACACTAGGAATCTCTCACTCAGAGCAGAATCAATATCGGATTTGTCTTAACTGTATTGAAAACGGCCTGTTGCTGATGATTCTATTGTCATTATGATCAAGGTCGAGATGAAGTAATGAAGTTTTATTACCTTCGTGATTCTATTGGGAAGCCCGTCACTCAATCCCACAATCCCCAGTATCTCACATGATGAGTAACATACCCACCTAACATACGTACCTAACTATTCCTAAATGGTACATGATAAGTTTTCATACTTTTGATGTGAAAGGATATTCACAGATCTAATCATACCTTCAAAAACAGAAATGATCGTAATCCTCGACACATCTGAGCTTGTGATCAAATGATGATAGATTTTACCGTGATCCATCCATGCGATTTTTTTTTTAAACAGTGTAGCTTTAAAATTATTTCTCATAATCCCAAATTCCCAAATCCATGTCACGAAATAGTGATACATTGTGGAGCTACGGGTCCAAATTGACCCAAGAGGATCGCTATGATGTCTTCTTCATGTTCCCCATTCACAACCATCAGTACTTTTTAATGTTGTCTCAAATTGGCTGATTGTTGGCATTGATCGCGTCAAAAAGCATCCACACACTCCAACAACAAACATCATGATTTTTTGGCAGCACATTAAGTGCAGAGATACCAACCATGCATCCCCATTACAACAGAAAGTGGGCGGGGTTAAATGTACACCGCTATATAATCAACAGCGTGTGATTTCAGACAGCCATGACGTAAAGTCTTTCCCCATACCGCTGACCAGCAGCTTCCTGTTATCCAACCGTCTCTGTCAAACTAGGGCAGCCATAGTTCTGAGTCAGAAGGATTAAGTCCACAGTCTCTAGCTCTGGCCTGGGGTTTCAACCATCAATTGCTATTTTCCTCCTCCCAAATGGAGGAGACGGCGGAGCCTGGACTTTATCCGGCCCGGAACACCTTAAAGCAATGTTCCGTGGTTTTTATCGCCGGCCCCGAAATAGCATCCACACGCCACAATCCCCACCGACGCCGCTCTCTGTTGATGCAGTAAACACAGTGTTGTGCGTCAAACCAACCAAATACGTTGTTAATTATGGTAGATTGTGACTTCGCGTAATTTCAGTTCTCTGAAGTGGTGTGAGCCAAGGGTTGGACCTGGGCCTCCTGTCATTCTTTATCAATGTGCCTCCCCATGATGGTGACACACTGCTAAGCACCAAACAGTTGCATTTTTCCCAACTATTCCCAATTATTCCCATTATTTTGATTGTGACGTTGACCATTCTGGTTTCTTGCACTCTCAGATCTTCATATTCGCACTGCTGGATGTTCTTAGTTTGCAAGCTGTTTTTAATATTCTTTATCTTATTGATCTCAAGACAGTTTTCCATTGGTTGGGTCTGCCATCTTTAAATAGCGTCTATAGTATAGCTTAACTTTTCTAGCTGCTTGAAATCAGCCATTTGTAAACACTACATTGGTTGCAGCATTCATGTGTGCAAATGTGTTGGTGAGACTTTGACTTATCATTTTAGTTTGATGTAGTATTTGTAGCCAATTCTGGTGTTTATCAAAAATCGGCAAGATTGCCTCACCCCGGCCGTGACCCCTCTGTCCCTCTGGCCTAAATCAGAGCTGAAAGTCAGGCCGCAGGTAATCTGATCAAGGACAAATCCAGTATCTAAATAAAGACTACACCAAAGACCTTTGTACCCCCCAAAAATTCACTCCCACCTTTAAGCCAGTTGCTGAGTCTAGTATTTTAATAACCGAAAAAGCTTTCCAAAGAGAGGATTACATTTCTGTGTTCCCCTTTTGACAGAGAAATATCATTGTATCCTTTTCATATTGACTAAGCTCCCAGAGTTTTCCATCTCCTCCTGTCCTGAAATGCATTGATCCCTTCACACGTCCAGCCAGACGCTAGTTATCTGCTTTCACTTGATCTGCTTATTTGGCCCAGGTTGATCTCAGATCAGCTCACAGCGAATCCAGTGCTTTCCCATTTGCTCTCCAAATAAATAGGTTAAGGTCCACTTGCGACGTCACAAAGCAGATAAAAAGGGTTCAAAGCAAGGATATTTCCGTCATGATGTCACAAAACGGCGCAGCGCTTCTTCTATAAAAGGTAATGGGCAGTGACGAGCCATGCCATTGACCCACAACAAGGAATTTAAAGTTAAAATGATATGTAAATATTGTCCTTATTAAAAAAAAAAAAGTATGGGGGGAAAATATGGCAGGTTGAACTGTGTCATATTGCATGTCAGCTTAGCAGGACAAAATGGTGGGGATTCGCATTAGATTGCAGAGGGAGGGGGAGAAAAAGTATTTTAAGTGAATGAAATTAATTCCCGTAACAGCCAGATGTGATGTGACCATCATCACAACAAATAATTATGATAATTGGATTCAAATAGGCAGAGCCGTGGACAAGCAGGTCTGATATGCACACACACACGCACACACACTGCTGCAACACTCTCAAATTCCGTATATTCATATTTCCAAGTAAATGAAAAAGATAATCCAATGATTGCAGCATACTTTTTTGTTATATGGCCCATTCACAAAATTCTGAGGCAGGAGGCTTTTAGCTGTTTGTTTTTTTCCACACGTGAAGCTTTTCCTGTTATTGACAGTTAAATAACTTGAGAGTTTTTGCTTGTATCGCTTTCAGACCTCACGATTCTGTTCAGTGTTCGGCCTTCGTGAATGCGGTTGGTGCTACTGCTGTTTGAGGGGGGGGGGACGATCAGTTACATGGTTTGGCACGTGCATTCTTCATCCCACCGGCGTGTCTGATGGTCCATTACTGAAAGGTAAATGTCTCAGCTTCCTCAAACAGCTACTTATTGGTTGATGAGACCCAATTTGATTGACTCTCTGCACCAAAATTGTGCAAAAACAGACTGATTTCCCTTCAAAATCTCAGCTAATAGATATAGATATTACACATATGGACTTCAAAGAGGTCCAGATCATGTAAAAACATACACCTTTCACCACGACCTTTCTTGCGATGTCGCTGTATATACCCATAAAACACTGGGGTTCTGAGTGTACCGGACCCCATCAAGTCACACACATTTCACACCCGGAAAAACTGAAAGGAAAGAGAAGAAACTGTAAAAGAAGATGACTGTAAAATTGCTTTGTATATGAAAACAATCTGAATACGCATCACACACATCACCATAGCGACTAATAAAGTCTGAGCAGTGTGTGTGAATCACACTCTCTGTTATTGACCAAGTGATGTCAGACGGCTTATCTCTATTCCTTTTTCTGTTCACTCATCTTCCAAGAAGGGGCCGATACCCTGACCTGGATGTGGCCGAGGGTTGGAGCCCACCGTGTATTAGCTCATCCTTCCGGATGGCGACATATGGCCCGCTCCCATTCTGCGCGATCCTTATTCCCCCACAATCCTTTCTTCTCTACCTTCATCAAGAGCCGCGCTTAAAACTGCATCAGCGACCAGTTTTCATTATCTTTCTCCCTCCTCTCACTTTTTAATATTCTGTTTTCTCTATAATCACACTGCCTGGAGGGGGGGGGGCTTTAAAACAGAAGCATGCCTCCATGTTGTCAGTTTGGGGTGTTATGTAATATGTGCTCTGACCAGAACTATTGGCAAATGTAATAAAGAGTATTTATTCAAACGCACCGAGATTTCTGCGGTGAAATGGTACCGTAATCTTTTGTGTGTGTTTGTTTCTTTTATTCTAACATTAGGGGTTTATGCTTCCCTGGATTTGTAAGGTTGAATCCTTAAGAGGGTTATTTTAGGATAGTGGGACAACACAGCCAGTATTTAAGTCTTTGCTCACACTAATCTTGAGTTTGTGATTTCTTTGATATGAACTCAATTGCAAAAGTCTAACACGACAGACAGACATTTGTGGGCTTCCAAGTCTTCCCTCCTACATGATTTACATTTAAAGTGATGCTGTTTCGTCCACTGGGATGGTGACATATGACATGACATCGAACAATTACCCCCTAAAAAAATGTTAAATAAATAACAATACTCATTTTGTGATGAAGTTAGACCTACAGTTTGCAAACAGTGATGCACCACAAGCTGAAAAGTCAAATATTTATGGTGCCATGTTGATCTGTCGATCTGTCAAAGCCTCGTACCTCAATCCTACACGCACAAACTGATCTGCTGACCCAGTTGTCTTTGCAAAAACCTTTCAATGTAATTGCAGCAAATAGCTTAAAGGCGGGTTTACTGAAGGTATAGACCTGCGCA
>CAESWR010000137.1:50160-61494 GCA_903171835.1 Mullus surmuletus | reverse complement strand
AAACAATGAAGCCCCCCCCCCGCAGCCTCCCTCCCATCACACACACTCCTCTCACACACACTCCTCACACACACACACACACACACAGAGGCGCGCTCACACTGGGTAACACGCCGCTCTCCTCCGCAGGGGTCGTGCTCGGGAGTGTTTGAGCTCAAGTTGCAGGAGTTCCTCAACAAGAAGGGAGCGCAGGGCAACAGGAACTGCTGCCGGGGGGGTCTGGCCTCGTCCTTCCAGCAGCAGCAGCAGCAGTGCGAGTGCAAGACCTTCTTCAGGATCTGCCTCAAGCACTACCAGCCCAACGCCTCCCCGGAGCCGCCGTGCAACTACGGCGGCGCCGTGACGCCCGTGCTCGGATCCAACTCCTTCCAGGTGCCCGACGTCATCCCGGAGAGCTCCTTCACCAACCCCGTCCGGATCAACTTCGGCTTCACGTGGCCGGTGAGTGCGTGCGTGTGTGTGTGAGTGTGAGTGTGAGTGTGAGAGTGTGTGTGTGTGTGAGAGAGAGAGAGTGGGAGCAGAGAGAGGGTGTGAGAGAAAGAAAGAGAAACAGCGAGAGAAAGAAAGACGCGCCATTTCTGCGTGCGTAAAACCAAAAACTCGTGCGTAAAAACGCGCAAAGTGCGTAAAACCGCGTTTTGGCGCAGCGCACAGAGTTCGCAGGTATTCGGTTTCAGCAGATGCGCTCTGCGTGGCCTCAGGCCGCCTCAGGCCGCCTCAGCCTCCGCCTCAGCCTCCCTCCCGCCTCCCGCCCGCCACCTGTCTCACCACGCCATGTGTCTTCCCAGGGGACCTTCTCACTCATCATCGAGGCGCTGCACACCGACTCCAAAGACGACCTCTCCACAGGTAGGAGACGCGCGCACACACACACACACACACGCCACAAAACACACACACACACACTTTCCCGCTCGCACACACTCACGCTGCCCTGTGTGCGCGCTTTATTTGAACAGAGAACCCGGAGCGCGTCATCAGCACCATGGCCACGCAGCGGCACCTGACCGTGGGCGAGGACTGGTCCCAGGACCTGCACGCCGCGGGCCGCACCGAGCTCAAGTACTCGTACCGCTTCGTGTGCGACGAGCACTACTACGGGGACGGATGCTCGGTGTTCTGCCGGCCGAGGGACGACGCCTTCGGCCACTTCACCTGCGGGGAGCGCGGGGAGATCGTGTGCGACGCCGGCTGGAAGGGCCAGTACTGCACCGAGCGTGAGTGGGAGCCGTCTGTCTCTGCTTCTTCTTTTAACGTTAGAGCTTCAGCCGAGCCAGGGAAACATGGGATGGTTGGTGGGAAAAAAAGAAAGAAAAAAAGTTGAATGAATGCTGCGCCTGTGGGCAAAGTGCCGTTAGAAGGGAACTTGTACGTAAACACCGCGCGCTCCTCCCCCCCCCTCCTCTTCTCTCTCCCTCTCTCTCTCTCACACACACACACACACACACACACGACCACTTGATTTATTCTAAGGAAAGTTTTTGGGGAATAATCTCACGCGTGCCATAAATTTACATGCTCCCTTCCGATTGGTCGCTGTGGGAGTGGGCCGGCCGCGGATTGGCCGAGGCGGGGGAGGTATTGTTTGAAGTGGGCAGCTGCCGGCAAAGAGGAGACAATGGAGCAGCTGTCGCGCACTGGCAACACACTCGCCAGCTGTCCACTCTTATCTGCCCCAATCCGAGACATTATGGGGAGTGTGTGTGTGTGCGCGCGTGTGTGTGTGCGTGTGTGCACAGAATGAATAAAAGAGTTTTGACCCGCAGCGAAGAAGAAGAAAAAAAGAGGGTGGTGGGGCGGGTTGAGGGGGTCTGTGTGAGTGTGTGTGTGTGCTCCAGCACACACACACATTCACACACCCCCCTCCTTTGTGTCTTAACTATGTTAAGCAGAAAAATTCTTCCACGGGAGAAGGGCAGAGTTTGAGCGGAGGAGAGTTTGGGGTGTCAGCGGGCGGCGTTGGGGAATCTTTGTTGGTGCTTTCTGGGAGTTCCTGGTCTAAGTGTCTTCCTTTCCTTCCTCCTCTGCAGCGATCTGCCTGCCGGGCTGCGACGAGGAGCACGGCTTCTGTGAGAAACCCGGAGAGTGCAAGTGAGTCCCCCCACCGACCCCCCGCTGACCCCCTCCCCCCCCCCCGGCCCGACCCACTCACCCATCCACCACCACCAGCATCCCCCCACCCCCCACCTCCCCTTTATTCCAGCAGTTAGTTCAGCGAGGCCATTAATTAATGAGTGGCATGATGTAATGTGAGTGGACTGACCGGTGTTTCCCTCCTAATTGGACGCCGACAGGTGCAGAGTGGGATTCAAAGGCCGCTACTGCGACGAGTGCATCCGTTACCCGGGCTGCCTCCACGGGACCTGCCAGCAGCCCTGGCAGTGCAACTGTCAGGAGGGCTGGGGGGGGCTCTTCTGCAACCAAGGTGAGGGGACACAGAGGTGAAGAGGCGACACTGAAACGGTCGATCAAAAAGGTTCTCGCGCAACGACATTTGGAGCATTTTGGAGCAGGAACATTTGGAGCACGGCGATGCGGTTTCCTGCTAGCTTAACGTCTTTAAAATCTCGTCGGCTAGTTCAACTTAGAGTCGGAAGACGACAAGAGGTTTGAGTGGAAGTGACCAAAAGTGTACTTACGGAGAAGGGGCAGGGCAGGAGCAGTGGTCCGACACGTTGGACTTGCATGTCCACCCACAGCGAGATCCTTGGAAGGAGTCTGAAACCACCAACACGCAAAAATGGGTACAATGGCGGGGTTTAGTTTCCCCTTAAAACGGCAAAAACAAGCTCAGTGTTCAACAAAGTCAGATAAACTCAGCCAGAATATCGTGGCATCGCCCTCGTCTCAAAGTCAACAAAAATGTGTGTAATCCTGCCAACCAGCTAACAGACCCCTGGAGCCCATCCACTCAATTGTGGAGAAACTTTTTGAGTAGTGTCCTCTTTGCAGGCTAGGCTCCGCCCCTTCGACCACATTTTAGTGGGATCCACTTTTTAGTTGCTTTGTAGTGTAACCTGGCTAACAAACAAATCTGGGAAAACTTCTTCCAGACCCAGCGGAGGGTTAAAGTGGCCCATCAGTCAACAAAAATCTGCAGGAAATCGTTGCAAATCCAGGCGCAATCCTGCTAACTAGCAAACAGACCCCAAAAACCTCACAGTGACGACCCCTGGAGCCCATCCAGTCAGTTCTGGACAAACAAAAACACTCCTGGATCAACCTCTGGAGCCAAATCCAGCTCATACTGTGGTAGTTTCCTCTTTGCGGGCTAGGCTCCACCCCTTCTACCAAATTTTAATGGAATCTACTTAGTAGTTTCTTTGTATTGTAACCCCACTAACATACAAACCGGGGAAAACCTCTTGTGGACCCGGTGGAGGGTTAGAGTGGTCGAGGGGTTTTACAAACTGGCTCAATGTTTCAACTTGTGTCGGGGTTGATCCGGGAAGAACCTCCAAGCAACAAAGTCCTTAGAGTGAGAGACGTGATGGGTAGAGGACAAGATAGTGGCTCGACTCTGTGGCGAAACAACAACAACAGAGCAGCTGTTTCCAGATAACCAGCGAGGACGGAAGGTCGGGGCGCCCCGGGGGGGAAAAAAACCCCCAAAACAACAAAAAGCAGCAGAGAAAGAGTCGAGTGTGCCGGAGGACACAAAGACATTCTGTGGCGGCTGCTGTTGTGCCGCCATGTGTTGCGCCGAGGCTAATCCACATGTGCTGCTGTGTCTTTCCAGATCTCAACTACTGCACCCACCACAAGCCCTGCATGAATGGGGCCACTTGTAGCAACACCGGCCAGGGCAGCTACACCTGTTCCTGCCGGCCCGGCTTCACGGGGGCCAGCTGCGAGATCCAGGTCAATGAATGCGCTGGGAACCCCTGCCGCAACGGAGGAAGCTGCACGGTAAGTGCCGCCCGGCCCTCTATTACCCACACACAAAGCTCGCAGGGACGCCCTGCCAAACCGTGGCTCTTTGTCCGACCGCGGCTCCTCCACCTTCGTCATTCTCCGCACCACAAAAAGCCTCAGTCTGTTGAGATTCACAGCTCGCAGCAGCTGCAGTCTCAAGGCAGCTATTTTTTTTCTTAGCCTGCCGCTTCCCCGCTCTCATCCTCCTCCTCCTTCTCCCTCGCAGGACTTGGAGAACACATATACCTGCACTTGCCCTCACGGTTTCTATGGCAACAACTGTGAGCTGAGCGCCATGACGTGCGCCGACGGTCCCTGCTCCAACGGCGGCCGCTGCGCCGACAACCCTGACGGAGGCTACTTCTGCCAGTGTCCCACGGGCTACGCCGGCTTCAACTGCGAGAAGAAGATCGACCACTGCACGTCCAGTCCGTGCTCCAACGGTAAGAGCGCTTAGCCCACCGAGGGTTCCACTGTTAAAGGGAGTGTGGCATTGTGGATGGGCCTTGATTCGGGGTTGTCTGAACCGCAGGTGCTCGCTGCGTGGACCTGGTCAACTCCTACCTGTGCCAGTGCCCCGAGGGCTACACCGGCATGAACTGCGACCACACCGGGGACGAGTGCTCGGCCTACCCCTGCCAGAACGGGGGCACCTGCCAAGAGGGCGTGGACGGCTACACCTGTACCTGCCCGCCCGGCTACACCGGCCGCAACTGCAGCTCGCCCATCAGCCGCTGCGAGCACAACCCCTGCCACAACGGCGCCACCTGCCACGAGAGGAACAACCGCTACGTCTGCGCCTGCGTGCCGGGCTACGGTGGCCGCAACTGCCAGTTCCTGCTTCCGGAGCACGCCGCCATCCGCGGGTCGGAGGTGCCCTGGATGGCGGTGGGCTCCGGCGTGGCCCTGGTGCTGCTGCTGCTGGCCGGATGCGCCGTGCTCGTTGGATTTTTCCGCTCAAAAGTCCAGCACGGCGGCGCGGCGGAAACAGCCGGCGAAGGAGAGACAATAAATAACCTTACCAACAACTGTCACCGCGGTGACCGAGACCTGGCGGTCAGCGTAGTGCCGACGCCAGGCGTCAAAAACATCAACAAGAAGATGGACTTGTGCGCCGGCGACCCCGACGAGGGGTCTTCGCCGGGGAGGAGCAGCTACAAGAGCCGCCACCCGCCCGCAGACTACAACCTCGTACACGAGGTCAACTACGAGCAGGCGGCAAAGGAGGCCATGCTGGAGGCGGCCGCCGAGGACAAGAGCCAGTCCCTGGACTCGTTCGAGTTTGAGGAGAAACGCAGCAAACGCTTAAAATGGTAAACGTTTGCAACAGTTGAATTCAACTCGTGCCGCCGCCACCGCCGCCCACGCTAACACCTGTCTCTCTCTTTCTCCTCAAAGCGATGCGTCAGAAAAGAGAGCCCCAGAAATGTCTGCATGTGCGGACACCAAGTACAAATCTGTGTTTGTGATGTCAGAGGAAAAGGACGAATGTATAATTGCAACTGAGGTGAGTTCCAGACCGCAAACGCCGCTGGTCTCCGAGGGTCCGCAAACACTAACGACTTCTTCTTCTTCTTCTTTCTGCAGGTGTAACGAGCCACCGCTTGGCCTCGCTCATTTGCTCTATGGGAGAGTTTTTATGCTCCTTCAGATGCTGCTCTAACCCTGGGGGGAGGTGTCCCGCCTTGAGACTGCTGCTGATACTGAGACGTTTAACTGATATTCAGAGTGAGCTGGTTCTCTACTGGAAACTAAGCGCAGGCAGCGGCGGCCTGTGGGGGAGGAACTGGCGGGGTAAACATTTTTAACGGTTTACGGTTGAAAGTAAGCCGCCACTTAGCTTTCTGTTCCGCCGTGCTATATCGGGGAGTTGGGGGGGGTATAAAGAGAAAAAAAAAAGAATATAAATGGACACTTGTCATGTGGCGGAAGCTTTTTTTTTGTTGTTTTTTTGCTGCAACATTTGCACCCAGGCCTTTTCTCGTACCCACACGCCGTTGCTGAGCGCAGGAACTGCATCAAACGGTGGATGTTTGGCCATACTGGCCTGTTCTTCACGAGGCGGTGGCCCATCACCCGACCCGTGAAGGCTGTATGTATACTTGATCACTGTATTAACTGAAGTGCGTTTCCCCCCCGAAGCCTCCAAACCATTTATGACATCGTATTGTTCTTTTGTCGTTCCTGTTCTGTTCTGTTCGTTTTGCTTTTTGGGAACATGAAAACTTAATTCAAATAATTTTTGATACAGATTGTCCTTTTTGTAAAATAAACTAAAAAAAAAACAAGAAAAAAGAAGTTATGATTTAAAAATTATGATTTAATTTAAGTTAATTTAAGTATTTTTGGTGTTATTTTGTATTGTATATTTGTGATGTTTGTTATGATTATTTAAGTTGGTTTCTTTAATATTTGCAAAGGCACTTCAGGTCAATGGGACTTTTTTTTTCAAGAAAATGTTATTTAAGAGGGATTGTACTGTACAAATTGTCATGTTACTGTCTCTTTACAGTTTTTGAATGAAGGAATTAGCCAAGACTATTTTTCCAAATAAATATTGCTAAATGTGAAATTAAACCTGCGTCCAACTTTTGTTTTGTCCATCTGCGAGCGGGCGAGCGCTCTCAGAAACACTTCTTTCGGGGTCTGTGAGCAAAGTTAATCAGTAACATCTGTTGTCTTCCCCTGGCGACCCCATGGTGGGCTTTTCTATGCCGACACTGTTGGCTACTGCCAGAAGTTGAAAGTGTCTCCCTGGAGACGGGAGAGGGGGCCTATTCATAAAAACAATGTCCCTACGCTAGATTTACCACTGCTTTTTCTCCTCCCAGAGAACAAGTCAGGTAATTCATGGCTCGAAAATTCACATCAATGCCGAGTAACGCCTACTGGACATCCGACACTTCGGCTTCTCCACTCTGCTCCCTGTTTTTCTTCCTCTCTAGTATCTGGAAACACACACAAAAAAAAGAAAATAATCAATCCACCTTTAGCAGCGAACTCACAATTACCTCATTAAATCCCCCTCACTTTTCTCTCTTAATTACCCCACCAAAGATGCTTATTGTATTTAGACACAAATAACTGTAAATCATCAGCCCGGCCCAATTGGCCTCTGGAGGGGGTTTATAACACCGCGGCATTATGGGAGCAGACCTCGGCAGACAATGATGGAATTGACAATGGGGCCACACAAAAGGCCACCCTTGGGAGAGCCCTGCGTGTCCCTCGGCATGCTGGGAGAAAAGAGAGTAACAGGAACAGATGTTGTTGAGTAACAGATGCCTTCTGGCCAGAGTTCAGCCGCGGCCGGCCAGACCTTCAAAAGAACCCGAGAAAGAATGAAAAAAAAAAAAAAAAAAAAAAGATTATCTATGAGCCTTCGAGGGAGAGACAGCTTTTACTTTGTCTTCCTGATGAATCTGTTTGGGATTTTGAGAAATGGCAGCGATAAGAAGGGAGCCACTTTTGTGTGGAGCGATGAGGGGCGGAGCCAAGAGACGCTACAGTACCAACAGCAGTCAATCATCACGGAGCAGAGGATGCCGTAGAGGTCACAGAGGTCAAAGAGGCGCTTCACTGGCTACGTTTCCACTCAGTCCATATTGGGGTTAAGCTCCATATTCCGGTCAGTGAAACATTGTGAATAAGGCGTTTCCATGGTGATCAAACAGGGTTCCTGTCTCCATGTTGATTGTAATCAATGGTGATATGGCGATCAAAGCAGCCACGCATGGAGAAGGTCTGCTACAAACCCTGCTTGGTGTAACTTTGCGCTCCCCTTTTTGTGGATCTGTCTATCCCGCTACTTTCTAGCGTCTCCAAATGCCAGGATGTTTGTGTCTTTCATCACACTGGTGAAGTGATTGGTTTCCTCCTCACTCCAAAAGTGTGGCGTGGTGTTGCTCTCGCCTTTGGCCATGTTTACAAGGAGTTCCTGGACTCCAAAGACCAAGATTCCTTGCTGATAGAACATGAACACAACACTAATTCATCTTCCTTTTGATGTGGAGATCCTGATAGGAGGAGACATCATCACATGTTCACCTCAGAGAAGGAGGAACCTAGGGGGTACATTTGGGTTTTTAAACGGCTTATTGGTGTTCACATGGCCGTGCACAACCAGGTTATTGCTAATATTCCGCTTAGGAAAGGCTTATAGACTGCATGTAAATGTAGCCACTGAGAAATTACTTATAAATACGCAGCAACAATTTTAAATGTGTGTTCAGAACACTAGGACGAGGACAAAAGGTACAACTTGAAGAAAGTCGGCTATGTAACATTTTGAGTTGTTTAATGCCTTTATTTTGAAAGAGTCATTTCCATTTCTTCCAAATATGCACAGTTGTGTTCATTTTACAGCACTATGTTAGCTTATCTGGGACTGATGGCGAGGTTCATCGGCAGGAAAAAAACATTGGCAAACAATCTCAACGTGACTTTAGCGCTTAGGTTTTAAATCTACGAGTTGCCGAGCAGATCTTTGGAAGAATGAAAGCATGTCGTACCTACCACGAGCAGCTGGGGGCCGACCAACTGAACCTCCTCTTCTCATTGAACTCTGAAAATCCGCTGGCACCAAGTTTAGCATCTTAGCCACACACAAACACCCAAAGAAACACACACAGCATAAATAAGTGCACGAGGAGGAGCTGACCTTCAGCCATAGAAGACTTTTATTTGGAGAAAGAAATCTTTGAAATCACTCATTTTTAAAATTCAATTAATTCATTGAGTACAACATCTAAGTTCTCAGAAAAAGTTAAAATCATGCCTTTAGTCTTTTTTTTTTTTATACATAAAAGATGTGGTTTTACGATGACGGGTGATTTTTTTTTATTTATAAAATGACAGCTTCATCTTCTGACATATTTAACCTCTGTTAAAGAAATAATAATGTAGAAAAACAATTATCAACTTCCCTCCCAATAAAACAAAAGAACAGAAAAGGCAAAAACACAGTACGTTACGATGCGCTGACATGGCTTCAAAGCACACATATTACAGTACT
Source organism: Mullus surmuletus (assembly GCA_903171835.1). Taxonomy (NCBI): domain Eukaryota; kingdom Metazoa; phylum Chordata; class Actinopteri; order Syngnathiformes; family Mullidae; genus Mullus; species Mullus surmuletus. The sequence goes on along the minus strand of CAESWR010000137.1, from coordinate 52,565 downwards.
GTACAAGGGTCCGCCTCAGACAAAATGCACCAAAAAAAACCAAAACCACTTCCACTGCCGAGGAAACAGCTCAACACTGCTTATTTACCAAACCCAGACCACAGCGCGGTGTTGGCAACTGGCAAATGAGGTAAATATTTCCAAAAAAGAAAAGCACCAAAAAGGTTTGGCGTTAAAATTTCCATATAGCTTATAACCAACCGTGAGTTGGAGCCGTTCAGCTTCTCAGAAACTCAACTTTTGCCATTTCAGACACGAATGCTGGCGAGTTCCGTTTGCAATGAACGCACGCCGCCGGGTCCGCTCTGCGTAAATAAGCAGTTTCTCCACATTAAACGGGACATTTAATGTCAATATTTATAGTGACGTCCAGACGGAAACCATCGCAATCTTTGCTGGATTCACTCAAAGTGATTTTTTCCCCCTCTTTTATTCTTTTTAGTCAAATCTTCTCGTCACTCACAATGTTCTCAAGCTGGAAACATGTTTGGGAGGTCCACGAATGAAATCATGTCGATTAGAAGGCTCTTACAAAGCTGAAGTAAACTACTGAATATCATATAATGCTTCGACTCACAAACATTAAGGAAAATGAGCAAAAAGCAGGGACACCAGAGGGCTTCTTAAGCTCACCTTTCAGGCGTTTAAAGAAAAGAAAAAGTAAAACAATCTTCGGCCAAATACTCGAGGGGAGAACAACATCTAAGGTCTAAGTAACAGGATGTGCAAACTTAATTGTGCATAGAGATCAAATTGTAATAAATATTAATGTGATAATTCAAATTATCACGGCTTTGACTTTGTCAAAAAAGTTGTCGGGGTGATTGTACATTTTCATGATTAATTTAGTTTTACTAAAACGTTAAAAAGTTTTTTTTTTATAGTGCCGCAAGAAAAGCTTTATCATTTTTTTTTTTAAGCAACAAACACTTCCCATTTATTATTAATAACCAGAGCCCCAAAAAGACAAACACAACCAAACACTCAATAAAAATCCTGATAAAAGTCACTGATTTGTCATAGTTATTCCACCAAGTTTAACTTCCTCTGAATGGCTCTTTCACTTTAAAAGTTTTTTTGTTTTTTTTTCAAATGTTCTGCCTTATTTCTGCATCAAAGAATCACATGAGCAACAAAGAACAAACTGAGCGTTTATAGCGATGTACAGGAATTTTACACACAAGTTCTTGAGTAAGCGTTCAAAAAGGTAAACGGATCTTTAACGCAGCTTTAGTTTTCACTGTTTCTTCGTTCTGATGTAGCTTAAAAGATGTGAAGCATAATGCCTGTCTTTGGACCACCGAGGTAATTGTAGGTGTGTGTGGGTGTGTGTGTGTGTCTGTGTGTGTGTGCGTGTAAAACATGCCGAAATGTTTCCCAAACATTTCAAATGAGAAAAATAGTGTCCCTCCGAGCCGCTGGGGGCTCGTCCTGGTTCGAGGTATATGATCCTGGGGCCGACCGGTGGCGCCTGTGGAAAATGTTTACAAAGCTGTCTGATGGATGATGGTGAATTTCATTCACGCCGCTGTGCATCACGCCGCCTCCTCCTCCTCCTCCTCTTGCTCCTCCCCCTCCCTGCTGTAGTCTCATTCCGCTGACGACTACGTTCATTCTTAGTCTAATAATTCATCAACAACCCTTCTTTGTCACCCTGCTTTGCCCCTGAATGGTTTAGAGGTCCATTCACCTTCAATTCACTTAATTCAAGAAGTGCTTTTTTTTTTTTTAAACCAACCCCTTCCAAATGAAAATACACATTAAGGAAAAAAGGGCATGTTCAGACAGACTGCGCGTCTTTAACCTCTGCAGGCCGACAGAGCTGGCGATCAAACACCTGACCCGACCTCCCTTCACCGCCCCTCATCCTTGGCCACGCCCACATTTTTCTAGTGGACGAGTCCTTGCCTCGGTTCGTGCCACCTCGCAACAGACGTTTGACAGACGTGCTAACAGGGACAAAGACAGACTTTGAGTTGGTCTTCATCGCCGTTCAAACCTCATGACCTCCACTGACCCCCGGTCCGGTCCGAGGCTCGCCGATCCAATCCAGCCTCGGAGCTAAAGCGAAAGTCTCACTTCACGCAAACCACCAGAACGAGGCGTTTGGTAAAAGTCGTCTAAGTCGGCAACTTGTGCCGACAGCGTCACTTGCATTCAACCAATTCCGAATTCCGAATACTATCTCGGACACGCTCACTTTTATAAGCATCCAGCCTATCACCTTCTAGCAGGAGACGGACTGTCCTGCAGGTACCAGGAACCCCTTGAGGTTCCACTTTAGCTCGACTTCCTCTTGTCCGACAACAGAGGAGCCCGTGAGGAACACGTGCCCCAACCAATCCAAGACCTGGACCTGGGCCGCCTGTGGACCATGATTCATTGCTGCAGTGGCGTAGGGGTGG
>CAESWR010000136.1:2052569-2072877 GCA_903171835.1 Mullus surmuletus | reverse complement strand
TAACAATGACAAATCATACGACCTACTGCTCGCTAGCACTCCAAAGCACTCTGTGACTGAGCTCACAGCCTCTCGTGTGTCTCTAGAGGGCAAGAGCTCTGTGCCTCAGAGTTCAGGACAGAGCGGCAGCGCAGCGGGAGGAGGTATTGAATCCCCTCCAGAAAAAATAAATAACGCCCTTGTCTGCAAGTGACCGGTGCTCGCTCCCAGACTTTTAAGGCGGCTCAAGTTACTGTGGCCCCTGACAGGAGCAGACAGGTTGTGTCTGAGAGAAATACCCTCCCACAGATGACATCATGGTGCAGGAGAGCAAAGGCACAGAGTGAGCCAGGAGTGGCTCCACCACAAAGGCTCAATACTCAATCAAAACCTTTTTCTCCCCCTCCTAACAAGTTTTCCTGCATGATGTTATCTGTGAGAACATTCTGTCTTATCTCAGAAGGTTTGGTTGCGCCGCTGACTGATTAGGACTTTGATTAGGCCGCTATGTGTCCATGAAGAGGAAAGCTTCAATCTTCAGTTATTAGTATTCGAGAGGCACGAAAACATGATCTTAATTCCCCAGAGTGGCGATGCTCAGACAGTATAGTTCTCCATTTAATATGTGCCTGCACATACACACACACACACACACACACACACACACACACACACACCGTCTTTTCGACAAAGTAATGGTGTGATCTAACAAGGCAGTCTTAGAGATGAGTCTATTGTGTGGGTTGAAATTAGCTCCTGCCACCCTGCACCCAATGAGGGTGGTCTCCCCAGGGCGCTGTGGATGACATTAAAGGGATTTGTCCGTGAAGATCTGACTCTATTACTGCAGATAATGCTTTTGGTAGACAACCGCAGAGATCAGAGAGGGAAGCGTGCGTCTCACCACTTGTAATCGTGTGTATCTAAATTATCTAAAATGGCCTCATCTGCTTCATCTGCACTGGTTGGGGAGCAGCAGAGAGTCACGAGGTTTACCCAGAGCACCAGTGTGTGAGCACTCTTTGGGTTAATATTTAATGCTTTAATATTTAAACCAATGGAAAGAATACAGTAATACCACAGATGGCAGCACCACCTGCTGGTTGCAGCTAGTTAGTGGTGTGGGGTCAGAGCATTTGGGGGGTGGGGGTGGGGGGGGTTGTTCGCACTGTGCAGTGAGATCAGTTACTGGTGGAAAAGATCAGGCACACCCATGACAATCTCATCCAGATGCTGCACAGCTCTGCCGCGCTCACAGTTACCATAAGTGAGTGTGGAGGGTGAATGAAAGTGTCGTCTCTGAGCACCAGATTGCAGCATGTTGGCTGCAGAAACAGCGAAAGTAATGCGTTCTGCAACCATAAAGTTGGCTTTAAACAGTGGAACTAAGACCCCAAATGGGCCATTGGAGGTGGTGAGTGCCTAAAAGTAGCATCCATTAGACCATTTTGTCAATGCGGGCAACCACAGAGATATGAGGCAGGTTCTCAGAGAGTACTTGTCCTCAGCAAGAGTCCAGGACAAATACGGTTGACAATATTTGCTATTTTACCTTGCTCAGTCATGGACAACCCTCTGTGATATGACGCAATAAATGGTGTTGTAGCTGAGCAAACAGCTCCGCTGGAGAGGACTCTGAACCTTGATGACCAGCGAGCTGTAAACGTCCCAACCACCACCCACCCACATGTTGCCACATTTGGGACCTACTGTACACAAACACAAAATGACTCATCCTTGCGTAAGTAAGGCACCGCCCAGGTCCCTTGGTGAGGCAGGATCACTCTGCCAATGTCCCTGCCTATGGAGCACCTGACCCCACACTCACCTCACCACTGCTCCCTTGTCCTCATATCCTAATACTGTTTGGAATGTGTTGCCAGGCAACGGTCTCTGTAAACACAGCACCTGGCAACTCCGACAGGAAACCTCCGTAGCTCTGTGGAAAATTAGATGCCATTACTTCGTGCGCACCCGCTGGTTCAGATAACTGTGCATGAGCTCTCTCGCTCCGCACTCTGTCAGACTGCACGCGTTTGTTTACACTGTAAAACACGGCTTGGCTCATAATTGTGTATATTTTCAACAACTGCAGGGATTTTCCAAACGACATCCTAATCTCTGTGTGTTGGTTCATGAACTCGCAACATCAGCTCCTATTCCTCCTCATTACTATAAGCAGCCTTTCACCAATTAACTCTTGCTCTGATTTGCATTGCACAAATGGCCAAGAAAGTGCCATTACTGGACCTCCATGCTGCTTACTCTGTCCCATCAATTTCCTGTTATTGTTGGCAGTTGAGCTGAAGCCCCAGTATTGATCCTTCACCCCGAGAGAAGATAAGGTGGGGGAATCGAGATGGATTCCATATCTATTATCTAATGGAATTCCTCCTCCCAGAAAGGGCTATAGATTTTCTGCCATTGAAGCTGTGAAAATGTGTGTCTACGTGGGGCTCTGCTGCGTCCGTGTGTGTGTACGTGCACGAGTGTCCTCTCTCCAAGCACAGAATGACGCTTTTGTAGGATGGATTAATGTGGTAAGCAGAATATGGTGGAAAGTGGCACTGAGGCTTTACGGACTGTTGAAGCATTCAGGGAAATGCACTCTCTATGAATGTGTATTGACCTGCTGCTCTCCAAATGGCCCTCTCAGAGAAGTGCACACACATAGGCTCTCATGTGTGGAGGATTGCATCAAATACCGACACACAAGTGGTGCTGTGATGGGGGGGGGGGGTTCCTTTAGACGGGTGGGGTATGTATTGAAGGGTTATCATAAAGTACTTGCACGCACAATACAAAGCACATGCTTTATCTATCTTGAAAAAAATGCAGATTTGTCAAAAATAGCTGTTGTATAACTGTTTATACTGTTACCACAGCTGTTACTGTACTGTTTCGTACTTCCTGCAAATATATCAGAAAATATGTCATGAAATGTAATGCTCGCTGGTTTAATATTAGATGAGTTCACTAAGAGCAGCTGTATGATGGTGAAACCACTTAAGGTATCGCAGACGTGTTTTGAATATCTCTATACAAATACGTTGATGGCTAAATGGGATATGGCACCATTTAAAGTCAACCAGATGAATTCCACTATTAATTCAAATTTTATATTGTTTATTGTCATTAGTAAACCATCCAAATGTTCAGCTTTTCATACTGTAAGTATGTACATCTTAAGTGTACATATGTGGGGAGCTTGTTACTTTCTCTTCAATAGCTACTTACTCACTTGCTCTATATTTCTCTATGAAACAGGACAGTGGAACAACGCTTGTCTGGAAAGGACATCGTTGAGGGGAACAAGGGGCAACTAAAACAGTAGTAATTAATGGTGTGAGAGCTGCAAAACTGCTGAGGCAGGTTTGTAATTATCTGTGGGTTTGTCACCACAAGCAACACAGTATGCTTCATTTTTCATACTGTATAAAAACCATGATTAAAGTAGCTTATTCGATAAATGGACCGCAGCCCTTTTGTAGAGTGCTAGAGGTCAAACGGTGCAATTTGAGGGGTCTGATGAACTTAAAAGCAGAAAAGACAAAGCAAACATCTTATTGGAGGAGCATAACTGAAAGGTTGGCCTCAGCAATTACATGTAGCTGATCTGTAGAGAACCAGCAAATGACCCATTAACCCTGAATGCAGCCACTAATTAAAACATAAATCCCATACAAAGACGGACTCATTAGAAAGTGGTATTATTTGGAAGAAATAAATTGAACTGAGTGGTATCTGACATGATCACTGCTCGCCAGCTTTCTTTGTTTCTCTCTTTTTCTCTAATGTCCTGCACGCTACCTTATCAGAGCATCAGATAAACTGCAGATCATTCTCCTCCTTAATCACAAACAGGCACGAGCTGACCCCGCACAGATAGCGGCTCTGATTTTCATTTTCTCATATCCCATAGACATTAAGAGGAATTGATTCCTCCAAAAAGCCAGCACACGTATGGGAGATCGAGTGAGTTTCTGGACCCACAATATTCCTGCATCCTATCATAATCAAATGTTATTTAAGGGAAAATGGAAAGGAGTGTGCTGTGAATGCATCAGAAACAATCAACAAAGCCTCGATGCGGCAGGTTCAGAAAAAAGCGAACACTTGAATCGGCAGCATACAGGTGGGTCCGGCATGTTGAGCGATGATAAGTCTCTGTGTAATCAAGCCGTGGCACAGTTTCACATACAGTGTATACTGTCATTCTGAGCGACTGCTGATAAGATGGCGCCTGCTTTACGAGACACACAAGGGACGCGGCTGCAGGGTTTGCACGTGGAGCCGGGGGGAATGGAACTGGAAATCCGCTTTGATTACCGTACATCAACGGTAATTGTTCAGAAACGCTCCTACTGGTTCCACATCAGCGGCATCTACCAGTCTGTTGCATTGAGTGAATTCTGCAGTGCATACACATGCATGGCCACACACCCCTGTTGTGAGGCTCAGCCCAGAGACAGAAGTCAGTCCTGTAATAGGGAAGGTGATAGCCTTAGTGGGTAAATGAATGTCAGCAGCAATTAGAGGCCCTCGTAATAGCATCTAACAGAGAGGCCACAGCGCAGACAGGTCAGGAGTTTACCATGTATCACCAGGATTACATCCACACAGAGTAGACACTTCCAGCCAAGGACGTCTCGAGGGCATGGAGACAACAGGACGAGCTCGCAGGCAGGGTCCACACAATATGAGACCAGCACACTCACAAAGAGCAGGTGATTAATGTGCATATGGCTGGGACTAACAATGTGATACAAACGCTACAAGAGCTGTATAATTCCCTGAGGGAAAGTGCAAGAGCTTGTTGTCCTTCATCCTCATCTTCAGCTAGACTAGCGCTTATAATTGAGCCCTGTGTGCGGTAACCTCGTGGGTTTAGATATTCAGCTTAAGGGTGTAAATACTGTATATGGATGAGGTGGCACAACAATAAACAGCTAAATTAACCCAAAGTGCTCAAAAACATCCTCTGTGGAGCACGCAAACAAGCACAGGTGCACTGAAGATGTGCGTCTATGTGGGAGGTACAATAGCTCATGTGTGCAGAGGCTGGTGAGGCTGCGTGTGAAGAAATCTGTTCGCACTGTCACATGTGGGGATGTGGTCTAGTCCCATCTGGGCAAAGCTCAGTCCATGTTTCTGCAAGCAGAGACGGCGCTACATCTACAACCAGCTTTCCATTTTGATGTTCAGACTCATTTTATATGTAAAGTGAGTCATGTTAACTGCTGTTTGTGTTATATATATATATATATATTTACAATATGTCATTTCAATGTCATTAAAAAAACACATAACATTAACTATCATGACACAATCTTGATAGCTTACTATCATGATAGTAAAACATAGCATAGCATACTAATTGATAAACATTAAAATATCATTAATAAATTACGGTAGTAGATTATTGTGAAGCAAAAGGATGAAGTCAGTGGAACAATACGTTGTGAACTATGAACATTTGTAATATTATGGCAGAGGAGTAGAGGGCTAAAGGGAACAGAATACCCCAAATAACCCACCAGGCAACAAAATCCTATCTTGATACATACAGCAAGTTGGTGTCTTTATGGAAATCTTGTATATTAGACCATTAACATTAAAGATAAAAAAATATAATCAGGCCAAGATTAGTATCAAGATCGATGTTGTTTACAAACAATAGTAAAGAATCGAAGGAAGGAGGGGGAAAAAAGAGGTTGTGGTGGCAAAGAGGCTTTTACTGCATATTCAGAGGTTTTCCCCAGAGCCTGTCACACTGAGCTAATCTCATCCCACGCTGACACTGTCTACCAGCCGCGAGAAAGTCCAAGGATGGAAGAGAGAGGGAGGCTGGGGGAGGATGATGGGAGGTTGAGGGGTGAAGGCAGGGAGACAGGAGATGGATGGAGAGACACGAAGAATCAGGAAGGCTGTTAAGAGAACTGGCGGCTGATGATTGAGTGGAAGCTGGGTAGAAGCAAGGATAGGATACGGGAGGCTTACAGCAGCGACTGAGATGACACTTTTATGTGTTCCATCTCAGGAGTTTCCTCCCTGATTCAAATCAGAGAAAAGTAACAAAAGGGAGGGGAAAAAATGTTTTTCCGTGCTTCGACGGAATGAAAACCCGCAGTGTGCCCTGTAGTTAAGATTTTCTGTTATTTCTCCAAAGCAGACACCTTGTGTGGTTGTGATTTGGGAAGCGTGTGGGAGGCACTGACTGAGATGGCATCAGCGCTAATTAGGTATAATTATCCCTCTCTGTATCTTCAACCTCCAGACCCCAAGCTCATCTACCAAAAGCACACACTCCAAACACATCTCACGGCGCCCTCTGTTGGCCGAAAGAGCCTCTCTGGTGTTGAGTGTTTACTAGCAGTCAATGGGCCATATATGCAAAGCAGAGAGCTTCCAGTTTTGACACCATTAACTTTAATCTATCTGTCCCTTGGTGCAAAGTGTCTGAACACACTCTGCGCTCTGGCGCCAGGCAGGATAGTTTGTCACCTCCCTGAACATTTAAAGCTGACTCTCTCTGCAGAGGAGGGGCGGCTTGTGTTTTCCAAGTGTAACAAAACAGTATCGAGCTACAAAGGCCGGCAACACAGGAAGAATAACATCTCATCATGTGACAGAAAAATAGGCTTTTATCAGTGTAAATATATGCCCTGACTGTTATTGGAGACAAGTCATCTTCCTTCATGCATGAACTGACTCCCCAAGTGTGTGTTATTACAGTCGCAGTTGTTTTAAAACAAAAGAATGCATCATGCAGCATATTGCAAACAGAGAAAGATGCGGACAAGATCATATGAATTTATTGTTGCAATTATTGTTAGAATGAACTATGGAGCTCCTCTCCCTTGTCTGCAGAGATAAAAACGCATCTTAAGCAAAATGTGCAAGTTCATTAAATTCACAAGCCCTTTCCTTTCTCAAAAAATGAACTTCACAAAATGCTCACGCTTGAAATTGTTTGCATCCTATAATAATGTCTCTGTGTCCATGGCAACCGTATTTCTTCTGGTAAGGAGCTCAGGTGCTCACTGTTGCTCCACACACACAATCAAGATAACAGCTCCCCTGATAACAGCGCACAGCTTGCATGGAGTGAATGAAATGAACACCAGAAACACCCAGCAAACTGTTACATCAACCCTTTCTGGCAAAGTCCTCCCATCACATCTGCTTTTGTTACCAGCTCACAGGAGCTCCCCTTCTGTTGGGTTCGGGTTTGGGAGAAATCTGTCTCTTCTTTTTCCCTTTTTCCACATCCACAGGGGGAAAAAAGTTACAAGAGTTGGGATACCGTGAGGTGCTGCTGCCATACACTTTAAAGAACAGGAGCAGAAACAATTTAATTAACCATCTGTTGTGGTTTGTTCGGTGCCACATCTCTTCAGGCGCAGGTAGGATTATGGAGGATTTTAGGTCACTGTGGACACGGGATGGTGACACTCAGAAGATTGATATTGTCTCGGCTAAAAGGGTCTGTGTCACGCAGAATACAGAACATTATATTACAATGCTCCTCGTGTCTGTTTGCCAATACGACCTTGCCTGTCAAAGACTCCTAAGTGGCATAATTGCTTGTACAACCTTCAGGAGGTTGCGCATGCTTGTCCCCCATTAGATTCAAGCATTTCTGGACAGCACATGGACAGTGCGCATTGATGGCGCTCTCTATTCCTTTCTTCTCCTCCTCTTCACCTCTGATCTCTCCCTCCGATCTCTCCATCCCTCTTTCTTTATGAGAACTGTCACATTAATTCCCCCTCTCTCCCTCTCTCTTTCCCCTCCTGCAAGTGAAGTCCGAGCCAGCCGCTAGTCTGTGCCTTGGGGTGTGTGATAGAAGAGCTTTTGTTTATTAACGATTAGATCACTAACACAAACCAGACCAAAGAGCTCCTTTTTATGCTGACTGAAACTGCGGGAGCAGCGCTGGTCATCACAACACTTGCAAGACAGGAAGTCGCCACGTGGCAGAGATCCGAGTGCTTCATAAACATTCTCAGATCAGCACATCAGACTATCACAACAAGCACTAATACAGTCAACATACATGTTTATGTCTAGTCAGGAACTGCTATACGGTAATGAAATGTCTCTAGTGGCATTTAACCTTGATGTTTCATAGGAAATGGCGCCATGCGACACTGGGTTGACATCATTCCTCTACAATCTACATGCAAAATTATGGAAAACCAGAGGGTTAAGATATGTAATTTTATGTTTTCACAGCACAAAATGATCCTATTACCTGCCAAGCCAACTCCATTCTGAGAGAGTCTAGAGATCATATGAAAATCCAACTTGCCAGACATTAATATAGCTCCTCTCGCGTAATACCATTCTATACCTCCGGAGATAATAGCGAGACACTGTAGCATGAAAGAGCTGCAGCTGTACCAGAGGGCTGTGTCTATATTAGGTAAATTGTCTCACCCTCATTCTAAGGATGTTACTCTCACTTCTCCAAGCATGGGTGGTTTGTAATGAGAACGACTGGCTTCTTCAGATTACCACTATTTGTAGTTTTGAAAGATCTAAAATATTGCAAAAGCTGCTAATTAATTTTTTCTGACGGGACTGGGAGGAGGAAAGCATTTTGGATAGTTTTGTATTCAGACTGGAGATTTGGATTCAAGTTCTGGACAAATACACATAACTGAACATAAGCCAAAGCCAGCCAGCACGCGGCTAACGCCAAACACAACCACTGATGTAAAATGATGATAGAGTAAACATGTATTTAGTGTTTTGGCAGCGTGTCTCTGGTCACACCATTGCATTACTTACCAGGCAAAGGTGGAGCCAACACAAAGACATGTTGGCTCGCTGGCAGCCTGGCCACTCTAATGGTTGCTCTGTTAGCCTACAGTAATCCAACTCAGCTCCACTGTCTTAGCAGCCCTCCATCTGTCATTGGAAAGTCGCAGTGGTCCCCCAGGTGGGAGTGTTGTGTCAGGCTGGCAGGGTCATTACAGTGGGGCCTGGGAGTGCCGCTGGTGCAAACTGCTCCCTTTCAGTCCCTGCCTGGCTCTAACCCCTGCCAGGTAGCAAGATCTCACACAGACCTAATGTATTCACACTAATTAAACTGTGCCAGGCGCCGCAAGTGCCCAGTGGTTAAAATAGAAAGACCAACTGTTTGTATCAGAGGATGGCAACATCATATGCCTGCCTCCCTATTACCACCTGGATCACCTGGATCTGTGGGAAACCACAGTGAAAGAGGGGGAGAAAATGGAATTTTTTACATAATTAGATTCCAGAGACCGTAGGACGTAGACAGGAAATGAGGGAGGAAAGATGAGGGATCACACTCAACAAAGGAATAAATATGTAATTACATGGTCAGTATCCTGAATCCTGGGACGCCAACACATTTATTATTAACGTTTTCTTCCTCTATGAATTTTAATCTGGTGTTGAGATTAAAATTAATGTTGTTTTTTTTATATCTGAAAAGGTACAAAGGAAAAATAATGTCAAACAGATAAGAGTGCATCAATTTATCAGATGGTACAGGCAAGGCTAAAATCACAATTTATTACATCAGATCTCACTGACTCTTAGTAGATACCCTAATAAACAAATTTTTCTTTAATCCTGGGGAAACACGTCTGAAAAGGGTTACATTTGCTTGAGGTTCAGCATTAGAAAAGAAGATGGGGCGAGTTTGCGAGGTTGAACAGGAAACGGAGGAAGGAGATAAGATGTACCTGATGAACCAACAGATGGTTTGTCATGTTTATCTTGTTCCTGTGTACCACCAACATATTAGCAAATGTAACGAAAACCGACGCAGGGACAAGGAGCCAAAGAATACTGGCGCCGTTCTGTAACATTTATTGTTTTGTGTTGATTTTCCAATCAGGGAGGATGTGCTTCCCAGCAACAGTTAGCACGATCAATGCCGGTTTGGGTGAGGCGATTGGGAATAGTCGCTTCGACGCCGCATGTAAACAGAAGGACGGAGGAAGCCGATCGCTGTAGTCCAATATGTTAGATTGCTTATTAGTGATCTCCTTCCAGAAGTGTATGGGTGGACAGTGCCAGATTGCACACAAGTAATCATCTAAAGTGTTAGGGGAACAAAGTGAGCAGGTGTTTGATTGTGAGGGACCCATTTGGGACGCATTCCAGCCCAGACGTTGGCAGCATGACGTGATTGATAGATACCTCTACCGTTTTGTGCTTCGAAGGGAAATTAAGGTTTGTAGGACGTTTTCCTTTTTTTTTTTGCTCGAAATACTCTGTTTATCCTGCAGTTGTGGATGTTTGGAGGTTTTTTTTTCATCTCTCACACTGACAGCTGATATTACAGAGGTTGCGTCTTCATTTCTGTTTGCTGTTTTATTATTTATCCTGACTTTTACCGAAGACGCACGGTTGTTGCTGTTCCACTGATGTCACTCTGCTTTGTTCTTTGGTTTGTTGTTGAGTTTGATTGCTGTCGTTTATGTCACGTTGTCTTCAGTCACACTCAGCACATCCAGCTGTAACAACTTTATGAAGTATGCTATATAGATAAAGAGAGATTAATCGATTGGCTTAATGGATTTGATGGGAAGATCCTGGAGGAGCAACTCATTTCTGGTGTCATCCTTTGTGAGCCAAATAGTGACCTTTCTATTTCCATCTAATACCAAAAATGTAGTTTAATTCACAATTTCACCACTAATGCACCGTCTCCACTGTCCCTGGCTCGATATGCAGCATGACTGCCGTTGTTGACTCGCCTTTGTACACTGTCCCGATGATGGTCTTACCACATATCGCGGCTGACCCACAAGCCCTTCCCTGCCAATTTGCATAAATCACAGTCCAGATCTGACAGTTACTAGGCAGCGCAGGCAGGAGATGCCCACACCCCGCGCAGAAACCAGGCCACCAACCCAGAGAACGGGAGGCCTGCCTGCCAGAGTGACAAATGTGTCCAGGGCCGGCTCTAACCGCCTCCTCTTGTGTGAATAGTGTGCATATGTGTACGTGTGTGACCGTGTCTGCATCTGTTGGCACACGTGTGGGTCCGCCCCCTGCACGGCATGACAAATAAAGGATAAAAGGTGCTCCGGGGTCTGAAATATAGCAACTTGACAAACAATATACAGACATATATATGAATTTTGGGGCTTAATAAAGTGGAAACAGCATGGTTTTTCGACTGTATGCAGACGTTATTAATCTTACCCTGCCTTTGCACTCACTGTCACTTGTATTATTGGAGGATAGAGCCAATATACGAAGGGGAAAGTGTGGTTCAGAATCCATATGAGGTGCTGTGAACCATGACCAGAGGGTGAATAAGGAGAGTTCATTTTGCTGAACCCACCAAGACAGGACAGTGACCCATGGAAACCCATCCACCTCCCTATCTATAGAGACTCTGGTGGCCACTAGTATGTGGAGACTTGTGTAAACAAACCTTTTGAAAATGACTTAATACTATAACCAATTTAGTCTTTTAGCACAGATGACACAGTTAGATCATAGGCTGTGGTGATAGTGATGGTTGTTTTACACATGATACTGTGAAATCTCTTGTTTCTGCCACCGGAAGCAACTATATGTGTGTGGGACCCAGGAGAAGGTTGGATCTGACAGGAACACTCTGGCAGTTACTTGTCAATCCCAACTCGTCAGTGGCCACGCCCCAAAATCGTACCCTGTTGTGTCACGCATGGCTTTGTTGGGGCTTTTCCAGCAACATGTCCTGGCTTGCCTTGACTCGGAGCGTCGGCTCAAATCAGCAGGGATTTGCATCTTCATTACAACCGGGCTTCCCCACTCCAAGGTGTGTCATCAACTGACACACTTCAATAATAGATGAAAAGAGTCATTTACGGCCATGACGTGTGGTCAACAGTAGATGAAAGCTTATTATTTCCTTCAAATTCCTCAGTACAAAAAGTCCCCTATAATGTTTTATTATGGAGCAGCAACATTTGGAAATGTAGCTGAGGTCAGAGTATCTGAAAACAGGTGACCAATGGAATTAGATGCTAAAAACACAATAAGAAATGAATATGCACATTTAAAAAATGTTTTTCTTTGAGGCAGCATCACCAGAGGAAAGCGCATCTGCTTAGAGACATGTCTTTGGCCTTCACTTTGGAGAGGGTTAGTGAGATTTGTAAAGGAAAACACAAATCAGAGTACCTTGGATGTCACAGAAAACATCCAGGGCTCGACACTTGGGTTGGTTTAGCAACAACAACGATCCTTAACTGCAATGCAATGCCTGATACGGAAAATGTCTGGTGGTGAGAAAAAAAAGGGACCACGCTGGAGAGTTTAATGAGTTCCTAAGCACTTAAGCAGGCGTATTTGAAAACACCATGGGAGTGACGGGCCTCTCTCATCTCTCCAATTAGATATGAGCGGAGGCTTAGTGTAGAGTGAGGCCAATCTAAAGTGACAGTCAGAAAACAACATGGCGGGGATTGAGGGAATGAAAGATGGAAGTCAACCGGGGCGTGACAGACCAGTCATTTCCCCCGAGCTGACACTCACTCCCGACTCTCTGTGAGCCTCGCAGTGGTACGCGAAAATCAGGAGATATTTTAAAGTCATACGTACTTGACGAAAGGTCTGGCTTCTCTTACTTTCGCTCCCCGCTGCAGAGGATGCCTGAGGTCTTAATTGTGTTATGCTGCGATAATAAAGCCTACCCAGCGCCGGCGTTGCAGCTGTTTACACATCCCCTATGGAGGACCACTCACATTGCAATCCGCAGCCCCTATCTTACATAATGCATCATGCATGTATGTGTGAAGGAAAAGCAAATGGGGAGGAGGTGGTTGTGGTGGTGGGGGGTTAATATACACCCTGTTCAAGCTGTGTGCTCACTGTGAATGACGATACAATTAGACATATCCTTTACTTTGATACTGTTGTTTTGGTGTCGGATTAACATGCCAGACACGTACGGCGCATAGGCAAACACAGCTGTTCACCCCGGCGATAAAGGAGGTGCCCTGCCCCCTCCACCCCCAACCTCCTTTCACACATTGTACAGATCTGTCAGCACGCGCGAAGAAAGTGCAAAATCACCCGGCTGACGAGAGCGAGCGGCACTTATATATATATCCTTCTATTCAATCAGCCCTAAAACAGGTGTGATCGCACAGAGATGGTTTGTCTCCTTCAGTTAATGGCAGCACATCAATTAGGATTCAAGTGGAAACTTTTAGTTGTGGTCTGACAAAAAACACGCACACACACACACTCGCACACAAGAAAAAAAACCCTCCACACTTCAAAAGCACTTTTGATGTTGGCCCTCTGTTTTTCCAGGCCACTCATGCATCAGTAGTTTTGTGAAAAACACAGACTCTGAGACAATATTAGAAACGATGCCTGCAGGCGGTTCTTTGAAGCTGAACACCAGAGCCAGTCGGCCAGTCAGCCCATTGATAGCGTGCTACTCTCCCCACTAGTTTGGATGATGCTGGTCTTCAGCCAGGCTAGGGGGAATACAAAACAGCTTTTTCCACCAACTTATGTCAGAAGTGATGTTAAATCTTAATATTGCGGTTTAGGCTTCAGCAGAGGCCAGTGAACATCTCGCAGTCATTTGCCCAACAGAGCGTGTAACATTTGGCATGAAGCGACTCAAGTAGCTCATAATGCACTTCATTTCAAGTTAATATAACAAAAGTCAAAGGCTATCCTGGTGCTTTAGCCTTCTGAAGTATTAAGTAAATATTCATGACGGCACTAGTTCAAATCTACATCAAAAGAATTTTTCTTTTCTTCGGTGCACCAAAACACTTAGGAAAGCAGATACATCCCTAAAAGCCCGGAGCCATGATGTGTTGTTCACCGAGTGTTGCAGTAAACACATTCCTGCTGTGGAAATACCCGACGAACAACACAAATTCTTTTTCATTTTATTTGATCAGGTTTTATGTAAAAGTCTTTGAATCAGATGTCAGAGATTGGGGGGGCTGATTCTCGCGTGGTAAAAAAACACCGCACTGCTGGGATGCTCATCATGGCTGTTGCTCTTGGAATAGCTGCGCCAGCAGGCATGAAATCATGCATACGTTACAGCAGCCATTAGGGATTACCTAGCTGCTCTATTTTATGACACTTCTCTGACTAACACAGTGAGGGAAGTTCTTAACGTAATTGTTCCTCCTGTAATGAACGGTAATGAGGCTTGTATTGATATTTAAGACAAACTCTGGTCTTTGGAGACGATTACTCTGGTCTAATGCTTACATCATGCCTCAGACTATAGCATGCTGCTTCTGAAATGCCATGTGACTCTTTCTGATTTTTTTTTTTAACTTCTACCTTGCATCATTAAACTAATTAATGAGTGTTTCCCTGGTAACTTTCCTGGACTGCTCTCTTCCTGATATCCATATTTCATAAGCGGTTCTCACGATTTCTCCCCTTCTCCTCTATCCCGGCTCTTTTTCGTGCCAGTGCAGTTGACTGCACAACAGGGAGCAGCTTATATTCAGGGTTTCCCTTAATTATTGATGTGATTCTCAACACGTAGCCTAATCCATCTACACAACTTGAAATACTGACACATTGAGAAATCATTCTTTTTGAGGTGTGATTTCTCTCTATGAGTGTTACACTAGATGTTGTCAACACTAGAAATATGCTGCTAGGCTGCCAATTAAATTATTCACATCAGACAAAAAAGGTTTATTCAATATTTATTGTAAGTATACGTTTTTATCCATTTCATTTCAGGTGATTGCATGGATTATCGCTACTATGCGTGTGAGCAGTCGTCCAGGGCTAATAATATAGGGCAATTCTGTAAAGTCTCCTTGCTGAAATCATGATGGACTCTCACAATGCGTCCATGTCATATTTGCACGCCAGCATTCCACTATTTAACTGCTTTAAATTGGTAGATTCTGTCAAATTCATTTACCACCGGTTCTTCAGTAGTGAGAGAGTAGAGGTCAGACTCTGCCCGATGGGGTCTTCGCCACAGCCTCTGACAGAGGTAAGGTCAGAGCCTATTGATTTTTAACACTGCTCAATGAGACGCCACTGGGCTGCCTGGTGCAAAAAAACAAAACAAAAAAAGGCACCACCATGGAGCCAGTGTAAAGAAACATGGCCTCAGCGTAGTTACACAGGCTGCTACATTCATTTCATGTCTCTGTGCCATAATGAAAAAGCAATACACAGGATCTCTATATGATTGGCTTTTCGCCCGGGTGCTTTCATCCTTTCTATCTCTCAGATCAGCACTCTCCTTGAAGAAAGGCGGCAGAAATAGGTTGGACTTCCATCGCGGCGTCACACGCTACTGTGGCCAGAGCCTTTGTGCGCTCTACAGTATATAGGTGGGAGGAAAAGTGGGGCACAGAGACTTTAATGTGCAGGGTGGAATTATATATCCTTTTAATCATGCTCCCCCACCCAGCAGCAGTTTAGGATGAGAGTGACAGAGAGCCAACACAAAGCTAATTCCGCCCCTGTCACATCCGATCGTCTCTTACCTCGCAAATGAGCTGCAGTAATGACAATCGCCTGATGGCCCATGCTCATGCACATTTGCAGGGGTAATGTTTGATAGAAATCAATCCGTGATAATATGGTGGATGGTAGCAACCGGGATGATTTTCTGTAGATGGGTTTTGCCCAGTTGCAATGGTTTGGTCTATGGGGAAGTCTCCTTTCGCTTCTGAATCAGTCTGCGAGCTTGTGTATCCCACTTATTTTTAATACATACTAAAATAAGATTAGGTTCTTATTTCTGTGTGAGTGTGTGAGCTAGAACGAGCCTTATGGATGTAACTCAAACATAAAAGTAAAGGTATCGGTTACTGCATAGGCTGTGCAGATCGTTTCGCTCTCTAGGTTTATCATTTATACTCGTGTGAATGAAATGACAAATTTATATGATGTTCTATAGACAATGACATCACACTGATAGGCTGGTATTGTCAGTAAACCTTTATAGATGTGCGCCGGCACAAAGACACACTCTGCCACAGTCAAAAAGCAACATTAGAACCGTTTTGCAGATGCGCCAGGGATTTGTAGCTGCGATGAACAGCAACTTTTTGGATCCTGCTCCTCAGATCATTACAATAAGGCTTGATCGTCATTGCTGTGGGAACTTTGGAGGAAACTTGATGGATCGGTGGAGCATCACTCAACGAAGAATACATTTTGCAGTGGATTCAAATGACAGGGCAGGTGCATTATTTATTTTTTGCTTCCGTTGACATGGCGAGATAAGGCTTTTTTTTGCCCTTCCGTGGATTTCATTGTTAAATGAGAGCAAAATATTAAAGGCAGGAAACTTTATTTTACACTTTATTTTACTGACTTTATTCTCCTTTTTTTAGTTATTTTATTTACACGATAAACAAATAATTTGTGTGCCTCTGTTAAGCACTTCTTTCTCTGTTAGGAGATGAAAACTGAGGCAGATTTCAAGATGCATCTCAGCTAAATCCCAAATACCCGAATTGTCTTGTATTGTGTGTTACTCTGTAAATATATTTGAGTTTCAGATCAGTATTTGTATTTCTTACACACTCTGCAGTATTTAAGCTCATTCCTTCCTCTGAAAAGATAGCATGTACATTTATGAATAATTCCAGGCACAAACTTTTTAGAATACATCCATACAAATGTCATGATTTTAGTATTATATATTGGAGTATTGGCTTTAGTGCCGAGCCGTGCAAACTGCATTTTCGGTATCAGAATTCTTTTTCCTAAAGACAAAGTCAGATTTAATGTTGCCTTCCTCACAAAGATAATGCAAATCCTCTAAATGTTCCTTGTAAAAAGTGGCCCACATTGTGACAAAACTTGCCAATGATGAGATGATTGTGAAAAAAGTAATAATAAGATCAATTACATTGCCATCACTTGTGACTAAATCAGCAGTCGACAGTTTAAGCATCAGTTACCTCAGTTAATTTGACTTATATACTTCTCTATGTACTGCATGTGTGGACATGCTGAGAGCCACTAACAACACTATGAATTATACATTTCTCCAGTGACAGAGGATATTATGGAATCTGAGAGGCAATATGAGCAAATCTCCCTTTTTATTCATGCCAGTCCTGTTTAATGAATCACTGGGAGATTGCTCTCTCTGTTGCCATTAATCAGAGCTTCTCCGCTGCTGATTGAAGAGAGTAATATGAACAGGAATACCAATGAGTGCAGGAATGTGCGCTGGCTGAAAAATGGCAGAATAACTCAGCCATGTAGACGCCCAAGTGCTGTACGCAGCCCAAACACAATCTTGTCCCATCCTTAGGACGGATAAAGTCCATTACAACTTCACCGCGTTCTGCGATGATATAGAGAGACTTTATCAAATAGTGGCACATCCACAAGGGACCGAGACAATTTGGTTTCAGACTGCTATTGGAAAACCATGTGCTGGAGTCATATTGGTACTTTGGAGGCTGCATGATGCAACGTTAAATCCCAAACACAAATTTGCTTCATTGATTCAAGCAAACTGGACTGCTCCTTTGGCTCAAGGGAGCATTTTGTTCATAAATTGAATCTATAAATTCGCAGTTAATGTCCCCGAAACAAACAATAAGTTAAAAGCCATTTGGGTTTGCAGAGTGCAATTTCATCTCTCTCTCCACGTTTTGTTTCTCCTGGCCCGCCTGCTGGTTTCACACAAGCCCATTTAGACCTCAAGTTATTCATAGTATTGACATTTGGGTGAAAACAGATGAATTTGCTTTGTTTTTGAGCGTAGAAGGCATAAATATGTAGCTTGGTGTGCTGCGCAAAGCGTTGCAGCGACGGGGAGAAACGCCTCCAAAGCTCCGCCACTCGACTTTTTATATCCTCTTTGATTAATCTGCGCGAAAACTAAAGTCTAAAAATGACACAGTGTGGTTTTATGAGGGGTTACGTGCAGGCTGGGAATAAGATATAATGTGTTAATTTGCAAGTTTTACAAGTACAGTAGTGGTGGGCGGGTTTCCTTCTGTTTCCAGTCTTTGTGCAGAGCCGAGTGAACCAGCTGCTGACTCCAGCTTCATATTGACTATACGGGCATCAACCCTGTCGTTTATATTGTAAGAAAGCGAATAAGAAGCCAATTATCTGAGATTATGGATCTGCATTATATTATAAAAGAGGTTTGGCGACTGTGGCTCTAACTCAGTTCAATTAGTAAATTGATGGAGCTTAATGAATTGCCTGGAAAATGATGTGCAGGACACGCAGCTATTTTTTGCCCGTACCTGATAAGCCCATATCGAGTATCCTTCCTCTAAAACCCAAGGACACACACTCACATGTGCATGCGATTCCTCGATGACTGCACACACACACACACATACACACACACACACATCCCGGTCCGGAGAGTACAGCGTGGCTATCACACAGAGCATTCCATCATACTGTCACTCACATCTGCTGCCCTTTCTCATTACCGCAGCCTCCCCGGTTCTCCCTCTCCTTTACCTCCCCTTCAGCCTTTCTTTTTCTCTCTCCTCCGCCTCCTCCTCCACCTCCTCCTCTTCACCAGCCCTCCACCTCGCTCCCCACCCGCCTCGCTTTAGTCCTGCTCTACAGACTACCCTTCCGTGCTAACAAAAAAATGAATTCCTGAGGATGGTGGTGTAGCGGCATGGGTGGGTGGCAGAGGCAGGTGGGCTGACACGCTTTTACGCCAGCCTGATGTCCTCTGAGCCGCAGACAGCATGTCCGCCGCCTGGAAAAAAGGGCCACCAAGCGTTTTCAATACACCTCACATGATTGAAACCAAGAAGTGATTTTTCACATGTGCACAGTGCCAGAATCAGACAGCAGGTGTCATTTTTTTCCTCACCTCTCTCTGAACCTGTGAAAATGGATCGATGGAATGCAGTGCGTCCAAGGTGGGGTGGGGGGGACTGTGTGTTGGGGGCTTAGGTAAGTTGCTTTACTCTCTGCAGTTTTATTTTTCTCCCTCCTCCTCCTCCTCCTCCTCCTCTGCTGCATCCAGAGGAGGGATAAATGACAAAAACCATGTCAGGCTGCTGATGCAAGGAGGGATAATTAGGATTCACGAAACACAGTTTGTCCTCAAAAAGCAAATCACTTCCCTGGTGCTCAGGGGCTACCACAGCACAGATCATTTTATATATCAGCACCTAGCAACTGGCAGATGGAGTGAAGTTGGCGCAGGCTGCCAAAGCTGATAGGACACTGCAGGACTGCAAAATGAGCTGTGATGATTCCCCCGCTGAGGCCAACAAGAGAGACAACACCTCATTAAGATGCATAGCATCCTCGAACGCCCGGCCACACTTTTACAGCCGCAAGTTGCACGAAATGTTCGCAGTGGCACCGAAAACATGCAGTTAATAGCCGGTGGTTGCAAAACAAACACGCAGCCGAGGTGGTAATTACAGATGTATGTGCGGTGGAACATCAAATGAATTAATATGCATGTAGAGCCGCGTGCGTTGTGTGCAAAGCAGTGGGGCCTCTGTCGTCCTGTTTGAAGGGGCTGCTTTTAAAGACACGCGGTCACTGATAAACACACAAGGTGAGTCATCAGGAATCCTCCATGTTTCCGTATCATACCAGAACCCGACGCAATGCATGTAGAGAGCCGGTGCCATTAAAACTGCACCTGTTGTGCGGGTATAAACATGTGTTCCTCGTAACCATGTATCACGAAAGGATGCATTTGTTGTACAAGCAGGAAGAGGCCCATTCTCATTACAAAAACACACTCTTGCCCCGGAGGGAAGCAGAGATGAATTTGGTGTTTTATCAGGGTTTTATTTGGTGTATGTGAGGGTCCCCGGGGGCCCGTGCGCTCCTCTCCTGATGCTGAGGCTGCATTCGTCTGTAAACACACCAGCCCCAGCATCACAATTTTCTCGCATCACCTCTAACATTCCTCGGTCATATCCCCTTTATTGCCTTCGCCGTCCAAACGCCCCTCTGATGTCACCCCCACAAAAAGGAGAGGAGGTAATGTCCAAGAGCTGAAACAAAGGCCGGTAGAGAAGATGCAGCAAATAAAAATTACAAATTAAAAAAAAAAGAGTGAGAGACACAAAAGAAGGGAGGGAAGGGGGGCTGGGAGAAGAAAGAGAGACAAAGACAGAGAGGCAGAGGCTCCTGGGACGAGCCGACAGGGCTGTGGAGAGAGGAGCTTAATTTCCCCGCACCATCTGTTACCAGTCCCTGGGTTTGAAAGCTCCACTTATGTCAAACCTCCCACTACCGCACACCAGCGGAGCACCGCAGAGCCAGGAGACCCCCGCTGCCTTTCCCGCGTCTGCCACCCCCCTCCTGCACACATGCACGCGAGTCGCCCAATCCCCCCCCCCCAGCCCCTGCCAAGCTC
>CAESWR010000136.1:2001138-2019271 GCA_903171835.1 Mullus surmuletus | reverse complement strand
ACTTCTACATTCAATCGCTGCTTGATCTCAAACATTTTTATAAACAGGCGCTTTTCCCCGTCACCTTAACAGGAAACCACTGCCGCAGAGTCAGGCAGCCACTAAAAAAAAACCATCTTCATACGGCATCTCGGTTTTGCGTCTCTGCTAACAGCCGTGGAGAAGTCTGGTGACGGAGATGCGATCATTCTGATGTTGTGTTCGTCACCTGTAGGCAGACATCTGGTTGTCGATTACAGCAAGGCATTTTGTGGCAATCTATCAAACGTCTGTGTGCGCGCGTGTGTGTAAGCTGCCCAAACGCCAATATCTATCAGTAGGCCTCAGGAGGTATTAAACTCTAGACTGTGCGGTGTGTGGACTCAGCGAGTTCTGCTATCTCCTTCGTGTCTGCCATCGACACATAGCCATTGATTGGTCAGGACGTCTCCGCTCACCGCTCACCTGGCTTCCCAGTTTTTTCCCCCGTTTTTCCCTCCAAAACCAGCAAACCGCTTCATTGTATATGCATGAAGGTCTTTTGTGAGAGTGTATACAAACACTTGAGTGTTCGCGCGTTTGTGTGTGCGCGCAAACCCTTGTTTGTTCGTCCAAATTACCGCTCTCCCACAGAGCTCACTGCCTCAAGAGTGGAGTGATTCAATCATAGAGCAGAGCCGGTGGCCGGATTGATGAATTGACGATAGAAAGCGACTGCAAATTACCCCAACCTCTCCCTCGCTCAGCAAACAGCCGGCTGTAGCGGAGTCAGCCGCCGCAGCGCCTGAATGCAAATTTGCACCTTGCGCCTGTCTGTGTGTTAACAGTTCAAAAGCTATGTCTTCCTTGGCGGCGGCGGCGGCGATGTGGTCTGCGAGATGAGGCCCGACCGGCTCATGTGAGATCAGGAGTAAAGACATCACTGATTCAGCAAAGTCTCGCAGGATTAAACCTCCTCTTTTTCGCTCCTTTGCTTCATTAGGCCGCTCATAAAGGACGGCAGATCAATGGCGTGAAGATAGCGCACACATGTCAAATAGAGGGAAAGGATGAAGGGCTTTATGCTGCGAGAAATGAAAGAGGGGGGGGGCTATTCATCTGACAACCCCAGGCAAGGCGCATAAAACTTTGCTAAAGTTTCATAAAAGCTGAGCACACACAGTTGAGCACCTGCATTATGGGGGTGTCACTTGTGAAGCTGATCTATCGTCAGTCGCTTTGAGTCTCAGCCCGCATCAAAGTCCTTCCCCTCTGCCAGACGAGAACAGCAAAATTTGCAAAAGCATTCAGTGATGGTGTTTTTCGTAGGTTTTTTTTTTCATTTTTATTTAACATCCTGTGCAGCCATGTCTTTAATTCGTGCCGCACACCCACCAGACAGCTTGACATACACTCGTAGCAGGAGTGTGAAGTACACTGGTTCCTGCACCTGCACTCAACATCATTCAGCAGGTGGTCGTTAAAGCAGAGGAAAAACCTGGTGAATCTCAGGACAAAATAAATGAAGACGCTTCCCTGACCCTGCTGAGGGTCACTGAGAGTGTAAAAATAATCAGCCTGTTCTCCATATCTTGTCCTGCCCTCCATATGCAAATCTGTCTGTCACATAGAGGCAAAAAAACAAAGGTTGGATGTGAACAGTTGAGTCTCGGGCTGTTTGGCTTAATTTGTGTAAATAACGCTTTTCCTTCGCCTTCTTCATTATGTCTGTTTGCAGGAAATTCAAGATGGAAACATTGTTATCTCGTTTGCTGAGAATTTCCACGCCGAACATAGAGCTGGGCAATATGGACCAAAACTCATATTCCAATATATTTAGGCTGAATATCGATATACGACATATATATCCTGATATTTTTTCAGCAAAGTAAGCTAAATGTTCATTCAAAGTCAAATATGACCTGTCACAAGTTGTTTTATTGAAACCAGCTATTTCAATGAACAGTTGCAAAAAACAAATAAATAGGTTTCTTCACCTGGTTCAAACTCAGCTGTTCAAATAACACTTTGAACATAACATATATTTTATAACTGGAGTAACTTTTTCTAAATTGTAAAGCTCCATGTAAGGTGCACATTGAGAAAATATCTTCACTAAAAAATAGCCGCTAAAATAAAATAGGCCAATTTTGTTATTAAATAAATATAAGAAAAGTAAAATATCCAATCTTTTTAGTTTAGTTTGACAACTGAATGGTTTACAACAACAGCTACAATAGACATAAACAATAGTCTCATTCCATATCTCATTTACAAAAATATCCATATATTTTTCATATTGATATATCGCACACCACACTTTGTATGGAAATGCAGACAGGCTGAGGTTCACACCTCATCCGTCTGGTTTGGACTTGAAATGAAACTCATTGTCACCGTGACCCTCGGCTCTTTGAGAAAGAACATCATGGCACTGCTGCATTTCGCACTGTCAGGTTTTTTTAAGATGATAAAGTCAATGTACGATAATTTTCTGTCACACTGTCATCTTTCAGCGATTCTGTTTTAACTGACAAAATCTTACCAGACTTTAACTTGATGGTAACCACTGCAAAAAGACTGGTTCTGCAGAGTTTAATTGTTGTTTCTTCCGGGAATCTGCGCTGCTAATGTTGCATTCTGACTTCATTCCTCCAAACAAACTATCCTTGCAGCTAATGGAGCCAAACAACCAAGTTCTTCGTGTTCTTTCATTTGTCACGTATGTCTTCACTTACTAAAACTATCCTTAAATGCTGCATGAAATAATGAAGGCATTGTCATTTAAAAGGAAAAGCGTACATCTTGAGGTCGTGTGACCGAACATTTTGTAGATAAGCTCTCAGAGAACAGAAAATTGTTCCAGCACTCAAACACCTTTTCTCCATTATTCTTTTAGTGGGCACTCTGCATTAAGGTCAATATTTCTGTCAAAGATAATGGCATTTTTGGGATTCACAGGTTTTGAAAAGGCTGGCAAAGACAGACGCGTCCTGTCAGATGAAGCATTCGATGTTTCGAAAAGTCAACATTTTTGTAACTGTTTTGGCATACATATCCAAATATCTTGTCTTTCGTGGTTTTTTGCACTTGGGATTTTGCAGGCTAGTGCGTCTTCTCCCTGGCGTTCAAAAACCTTCCCTTTAACAGATTGAACAGGGCACAAAGATCCTGTTTCATTTTTCTTTTCTCATTTTTATCCTGTCACGCTCCCCTAGTCAACCTACTTTTCTCCCCTGAGTCTACAGTTTCCTCACCGCCAAACTGCCATAAAGTTGGCAGGAATAATGTTGATGACAGCCCCTTTACACTAAATCAAACTATATTAGCTCCCACCCACCGTCTCTCTCTTTCCTCATGCTTTTACTTCACTCCCTGGCCTTTCATCGGAAGCCATAATTAGTCCTTCATTAAGTCTTTGGAAATTGCACTAATGGACTCTGCCATTCAGCCGACTTCATTTAAGCTGCAAATCAAGCAGCAATGGTTGAGGACACGAATCATAACTTCATTTGCCAGAGGCTCAATTAAGGTGGGAGTCACAGTGGGGGGCTGTGGCGGGCGTCTCCGACAGCCCGTCTGCATGCTTTTTCCCCAAGTGCAGTGGAGAAATTAAAAAAAACAAACAAAATAAAAATGGAGGAATGGCAACAAAGTGGTGATGGGTTGAACTGGAGCCAGCATTTAGCGTCTCCAGAGGGAGGCACATCAGAACCACTCAAGCAGATAAAACCGAACGCTAACATCTCTCAACCTTTTTTTTTCTCCCTACTTCGCTGAAGGCCCACTACAAGTGTGGACAGCAGGCGACCGCGGAATACAAACACAAAACATACACAAGGCTGTCTTCAACTATTGACCGTCTGGGAAGCATCACAGTTCAACAAGAGGCCACCGATTGTGTCTTAAGGCTACAGTACACGCTGATGACATTCACTTTCAATAAATCATGCGGCTTTGCTTCCACTGCATCAGCAAGGCGATTGAAAAAAAAACAAAAAACAATTACATTTGGCCTATATATGGAGTTATAATCTGTGCAGGATGCTCCATTTTGAGAAAAACCATGTGATTATCACAGACAAATCTATTTTCTATGCAATAAATATTTCAGCATGTTTACTAATGGCTACATCTTTAATGCTTTAGACTACATAGACGGCTGTGAAATAAGCTACTATCTCAGGAGGCCGATGAGCAAGGCAGTAGGCATTAAGGGCTGATCAGGACTGAACAAACCTCTACAGTATTTCCCATCTACCGATATGCTTTAATCTGTCACCGCAAACATTCATAGTTCACCCTTTTGCCTCCCACATGAGTCCATGCAACATCTCAAGCAAAATATGGTTTTCTTGAAAATGAAAAATATGGCCTGTGACTATAAGGAACAACATTATTGATTATGAGAAACAAAGCAACTTTCAAGTCGGGCTAGCAGCTCTGTGAGGCTTCATCGAGACACAATGAGCTAAAGGTTATCGTCATTATGCCAAAAGGCCACATTAACTGCAGTAATGTGATGATATTTAGCAGGTATGAAGTTAATCATATCATTTAATTGTTTTAGCAGCATTGACATTTGCCAATTTAACAAGCTGAGGCTACCTGGGGGCCTGTGGTATATTTAATAGGAAGTCGTAAAATTTAAGGAAGAGGTCAAAATCATTTCTTCAACAGACTGTTCTTCAAATAATATGCAAAGAAAAAATAACACAGCGGTTGACCAGAGTGATGAAGGAATTAGTCTAATTAATTCATGCATTTTGACCACAGTAAGACATTAAGGCTTTGATTATAATCATTACAACTTGAATGCCTCTCTTACAAATTATTATTAAATTATTCTTTCTTCCTGTTTAAAGCCCAACACTAAAATATGCTTGAGCCTTCATTAAAAAAACAAGAAATCAACAGAACGCACAGCTATTAAACGGAGCACGGGGACTCCAAATCACCACAGTGAGAAATAAATGACATCATGTGAGACTTACTGTCATTGGATCCTTGATTTTCATCCCAGGTGCGCACGTAATCGTCCTGCAGAAATATGAGGAGAAAACGTAATTAGCCACAAATGAGAACCCCCATAATTCACAGCGCAGATTTGAGCACAGTGATGGTGCAACATATTAACACTCTGTCATCGTGGAGAAGTGAAATCGTTTACAGTATCATTGCACACTGATTACAATGTCGACATTAGACTTGCAACATGATGATTATCCCAGTGAGTCACACTGGAGACACACACACGATAAATCTGTATGGAAATGAGCCCTACAGATCTCTGCACACGGCGAGACATATGACGCTGGGGGTGAGCTGTCTTTTAAGCATGCTTTTCCATTTAATCACAACATTAATTGTTCTAATTAAAAAGTTGAAGGGGACTTTATAGAGAATTGAAGATAAAGACACAAAAAGAAAAGGGAAATGAGTCATGAGTGGAGGGAGAAAGACACTGTACAAAAGGGATGTGGAGGAACAGCGGGAAAGAAAAAAACAAGGAGAACTGACCTCTACCTCCTGGTGAAATGACAGCAAAAGGAGAGAAAAGAGCCAATGTTAGCCGGGAGGAAAAGAGTCACTTTAGAGACAGGAAATTATGCATTCATTGACATTGCCACAAAGAGACTTTTTCTGCTCATTTTAAAGCCTATTTGGAACCCCAAGTATGTCTTTGTCTGTTATCTATACTGAATAAACGCCGGACAACATCCCATTTGACCAAGGCAGCAATTAACTTCTACTTTCATTATTGGTTTATTCTTTATTATCTTTTGCAAATAATGTAAAATTGATGAAAAATGTGTTTCCCAAAGCCAGGGATGACGTTCTCTCATGTGTTTTACTGCCCTGTGTGAGTGAAGAAACTGGAGAAAACCAATATTAGAAGGTGGAATCGCTAAGAAATGAATCAATCATTGATCAAAATCAGTACTACTTCATTGAAACTACAAATCAGTTCATTGCTGCAACACTAATTTCACAAGTGAGAATAAAGATGTTCAAACTAAAAAAGCCCAGTTCTCAGGGCTCCTAATATTAAACAGGTAACGAACGTCAAAGTGAGGTATTTCTGATTTCATAAAGCTGAAGTGGGAAATAAATCTACACATTTAAACTCGAAAATTTAAGATTGATTTAGTGCAGGGGTGCCCAGATTCTTCCCAGTGGAGGACCGCCATTGAACCTGGGCAGAGGGTCGGGGGCCAAAATGTTAATTTAGCAGTAAGTTTAGTTAAATATAGGTATAGTGTGCGTGTGCAATATAAACACTAACACAAAGTAATTTTATTGTGCTTCATTTAATTTCAAAAATTACTAAACATCAATCTGACTTCTTTAAATTCGAAAAATAATTAAAGCACTATTGGTTCTGGTTCTAGAAATAAACAGACAGCGTCAGTCTCTGCGATTTCAAGTTTGGCCTGCAGGCTCCAAATTGGGCGGCCCTGATTTAGTGCAATCAAAAGAGACATGATTTTGATTGGACGTGCAGATGCTTATTCAGCATTTTTCTCTGTATGAAATAATAACCATGAGTCATTTCAGTGTATTTACAAGCCCCCCCAGCCCCCACTCCCTCCTTAGAGATGACTTACTCATCACCGTAAACATTTACTGGACTGGAAGTGTGTGCCAAACAGCTCCCCGGAAGGCGATAAATCTGAGAGCAACGTACGAAATAAGCAGCGCTCGTGAAAGCCGGGACCTTCCGTGGTGACCCTCGCAGCTTGATTCCACCGAGGTAAATATTTCCGTCGCTGGCAACGACTCTGCTCCGGCGTCTACATCTACAAACCTGCGCTCGTCGTCGCTGCTCGTTTCCCGCCGGCTGGGCCTCGTGAGTGATTGCCGGTTATGTTTAACCTTGTCGGGCCTGACGAAGTCGCGAGAGTTTACGGCCCGCGGCCGTTAATCTGACGCCCCCCAACGTCTCCAACGTCTCCCTCTATTGACGCCGGCGCTCCTGCATTATTTAGCAGCTTTTTCTGCATTTGTGTTCCTGCTGGGACCCATGAGGAGAGCGTCCCGCTGGGCTGACAGGACTTGAAATCAATGACTTCATTAAATAACTAACTAAATAAATAAATAAATAAAGCAGACGTGGCAGGAAAATGTATTCGGGAGGAAAATAAATTCTCCTGAGTGTACAATGAAAGCGAGCATGAAACGAAGTGCGCGCTGACAAGTTTGGCACGGAGCAGAAGTCGCATCACTCGAATGAAGGGAGAGAAGGATAAAAAAAAAAAAGAGCCTCGCCGACCGAGGGTTGTGATGACAAAGACTGCAAAGAAGTGATTAGAGGGAGTTTGCGTATCTGGGAGCTCTGTGATCTACCTGATGGCATCAGAAAGACCCGGCCGTGTTAAACAGAGCGGAGGGGAAGCTTTCCCTTCACATCCAACATGGCTGACTGTTCCACAACACTGTTTTGACACATCGCAATCCCTCACATCGGCGCCGGCTGAGGATCACGACCGCTCGAGCCTGTCTGCTGTAAAATTAGGCTC
This sequence comes from Mullus surmuletus, assembly GCA_903171835.1. Lineage (NCBI taxonomy): Eukaryota > Metazoa > Chordata > Actinopteri > Syngnathiformes > Mullidae > Mullus > Mullus surmuletus. The sequence goes on along the minus strand of CAESWR010000136.1, from coordinate 2,011,793 downwards.
CGCTCAGGAGGAACGGCCGGCGCGGTGTCACTGCCAGCTCAGACGAGGCCCGCGCCGCCTTGAGAGGGAAAGCAGCCGACTGTTTCCGGATGGATGTGTGCGAGTGTCTGATTGTCGGGGCGCGCTCGTGACTGACAGGTGTTTCTGCGGCAATGTCAGCTGTCAGATGCGCTCTGTGTTCACCGCGGCTATCCGCAGGGGCTTCGCTCGTCGTGGCGGCGGAGCTTCTCGCCGCCAACAAAGGACGCGGTAATACGCTCTCATGTGTAGTTCTGCGGTGGCTCCTGATAAAGGTTTATACTTTTCAAATGATCGCTGTCAACGTCTGAGTTGGGGGCAAATGTGACAGCTCATCCCGGAGATGCAGCTCGAATCAGTTCATTTATACCTATTTCACACCTTCGCTTCTCCGGTGAAAGGAAACAACGAAATGGGAACAAAGAATGAGAACCAAGTCTTGAGCGCCATGTTGCTATTTCAGTCACTGGCAATTGTGATGCTGACTTCCCGATGTTTAGGGCGATACCAACATTGCAGCCTTGAGTATTGGCAGATAACGATATCGATCCAATACGTAATCAGCATTAATCATATATACTTTTATTACTTATGTTGTAGTATGGAATGTTAGAAAGGCTTGATCAAGTGATATTACTCAAACAGATAGTCAGCAACAGTCGGTAAGAGAAAAACCGACCCATTTATTAATGGGTTACATAAATCTTAACCTTAAACATAAGAATTAGAAGTACCGTTACCGTTTTTTTTTTGCTGATATCGGACCGATATCCAATATCAATATCGGATCAGGACACCCCTAGTTTGAGGTACCTCGCTCTTCTGCCAGGGCGGAATATCACACAAAAGTACAGTTGTTGGTAGTTTTGGCACTGATGTCATCATTTGGGTGGAAACAGAACTACTTTTGATTAAGTTTGTTTTGATAAAAACTGTTATTCTCACCAACGGAGTCTGATGGATTTGGCGGGCGCCACGTAGCAGCCGTTTCTGGCTGAGCTAAATGGGTTTTCCTTGATAAAAATATCCATCTCTTCGGGGATCCTTGCCGGACATTTAAAATAACAAGCTGAGTTTTGAAAATACTGCTGTTTCGCGGTAACGTACTCTCAATTTTACTCAACTAACTAGCTAGCATAATTGATCTGGGCATGTGGTTGGGTCTTTCCAGGAAAACGGGAAGAAAGCGCCTCCCAGATTTGTCCCATCGCGCGTTAATGCATCCGGCTGAGCAGCAAATATCTGGTATTTTGGCTCAACAACCCTCAAAAGCAGCCAAGTTGAAATGCTGAAGTGTTGTTTTGCCCTCCAGGTGGGCGTTCCCATGAAAAATATCGACAGAACCCTCATAGCCGCGGGAAACAAAAACATCAAGGGAGTCTGTGAGCCAGTTTCCAACCTGCAAGTCCAAAAATCTAGAAATGCGATTGTCTGGTTTGGTGCGAGCGCCTGCATCGCCTCAAATCTCCGCCCACGGAGGGTGAGGCCTGAGGGTCCGATCAGTCACCTGCACTCCAGGGCGGGACCCTGCTGACAGCGCTGTTTGCAGCAATCTCCCTCCAGGCTTCATCGGGGGCTGCAGCGCGCGCCCGCCACCTCTGCAGCTAAAGCCCCCCACCCCCTCCCTCGTCCTTTTCCCAGTTAACTCCGTCACCAGTAAACGATGTCCTTAAGCAAAACAAGGGGGCGCCTTGAAAGGGGAGAGCTCGCTGAGAGGCGAGCAGGCAAAAGGAGAGCAACAGTCCGCCAGCGACAAAACATCTTCATTCAAGCTTAGAATAGTAAAAAGACCCCGTGCTGGGGGTAGCGCATCACAAAGTAAAGTGTTACTGTAATCAGATTACATAGTAATATAACGCATTACAGTTGATAATGTCATTAATCACATTACAGTTACGATTCAAAAAATGATCTTGCTGCTTCTTTACGGGAGGACATACGTGACATGACTTGACTCGAGGAGACGAGCGAGAGACAAAGAAGACGAGCAAGAGATGAAGAAGAAGAAGAAGAAGAAGAAGGAAATGGAAATTTGAGAGAAGGAAATTTGCATAGTATAGTGTTGATTGGCCATTAAGGTATGGTACATCTCAGGTGATGTCATGAAGTAATCCAAAAGTAAAGTATCTAGTAGTGTAACTGATTACTTTAAGCAGGGAGTAACACAGTAAGGTAAGGCATTACTTTTTGAAGAAGTAACCAATAATGTGTAATGGATTACTTTTTTCACTAACTACCCCAACATTGCCTAAGAAGAGAGAGGTGCTTATTTTTGGGAAACTGACATACTTTACATCAGCGGGAATCCTTATGAGGCGCCGCGCTACAATAAACGCGGCGGCGACACAGAATAACACCCCATAATCTGATGAAATGAAAGCGGAAGATAAAAAATGAAAGCGCCCCGCGGCCGTCGTCGGCAGCGTCTTATCGTCACCTCCTCCCACCTCGAGATTTCGCGCGAGCACTTTGGGCGCCGTCCACCGCCTCTCCCGGCTTTGCTGTTCCACATGGCACGAGACGCCCCGAGATGAAACAAAAACCCTGCAACAATATTCTCGACCTATATGTTCTCTTATCGTCCCGCCTGCCGGGCTTCGGGGCATGTGGAGCGAGCCTGCTGATTCCTGTATTTCTGCACACGCACGCGCTCACACACACACATAGAGAGGGGTTCTGAGCTGATGCTTTAAGGATTGCAGGAGGTCGGTGCGGGGGGGGGTAGTCAAGAGCAAGGCTTATGTAAGAGAGATGAAAGGATTGGATGAGCAAATGGTAAAGCAGGGGCAAGTACTTTTGGGCGCCAGATCGATGGACAAAACGTGAGCCGGGGGCCGAGTGATGATATAGGGCGGCAGATTCCAGTTCGGGGGGTTCAAGGGCCATGCACGAGGCCAAATAAGGCTTGGTTTTACCTTTTCAAACTATAAAAAGTAGAAACTCTGGCTCAGCTGGAGTCCAACTTTCTGTCTCCTTATCGTAACTATGCAGGAAACACACACACTGATAGGCGAACAGAGTGAGGTCTATAACAATTTTTTGGCTTTAATTCACTGCAGAATTCCTATTAGGTCTCGTCATTCCATGTGTATTTGGAGGAAACCGATGCAGGAACGGAGAAAGCACAAACTGTCTCGCTGCGAGGTAACGTAATCCACTGCAATTGCATTTAATATGTAGCTTCTCTTTTGCGGTTGAGCTTTATATTTCTAAAGATTATGCCTTCCCCCAGGTAAATGTCAAGGATTTGCTACACGGTAATTTCTGCCGGCATGTTTACTTGAGCAAAAAAAAAAAAACAACCTCTGCCACTGTGTATTTTCTATGTGCATTGACGTTATTACGCGTTTGTCCACACAGCTAATCCCTGCGCCCGGCTAACTCTTGAACCTGTTTAAATCCGGGATTAAATGGATGAAGGTCGTGAGGGTAGGAGCGAGACAAAGGAATGGAGAAATAGCATGTTTAGAGAAAGTCTGAATTGGCATGAATAATTCACAGGAGGTATAAATAAATCAGTAAACACAGACGATGCTGCTCTAAGTGATTTTAACCCTTGTGTTGTTCTCCCATTGTTTGTGGTTTTGTCGAGCCAGAATCACCAGATGTTATCAATTAGACTGGAATCTCCATCTCTTAATCCAGGTGTGTGTGCTATGTGAATTATCAGGCCCACCTGGATTAGTCAGTGGATCCAATAATGAAAGACAGGAAATAAGGAAGCTGGTTTCAATTCAAGATATAGTTGAGCAGTGCATAAAGGCCATTAGACAAAGGGATTCCACATTTTCTGATGAAAAAAAGGGTCAAATTTGATGAATACATCACACATTGCATAAAAAGACAATACAATGCAACCGACAAACAATGTAATTTGGGATTTTTAGGGCTGTTAGTGTCGCAATATACAGGTATTGACAATAATTGTGGTATTAATAAAGGCAAAAAAATGTCACGATAACAATATTATCACAATATCAACAATAGTTTGATATTTTTGTTGATATCGTGAAACAGAATGGAGGAAAACAGTGGCAGACGTAAACAAGTGGCACTAGATCATTTACACAATATTATCATATGTAAATTTTTAACCCGATATTGAAATTTCATTTTTTAATACCACGATTATCTTCAATACAGGTGTATTGCGACAGCACTAGATTGTACCATTATTATTTATTACATTTTTTGTTGATATTGTGATATCGTGATCATGACATTTTTTGCCCACGATAATCTTGAAGTAAATATCTGATATCGTGACAGCCCAATTTTACAATCTGCCACAGCCTTTTGTAGTTCAAGTTGCGAGAGGAGGTTCACAGCGACGTGGAGGCTTCTGTTTGCGGATAGATTTCCCATTCTCTTCTTAAAACACACTCAGAGGGACAAGTGGACGCACTTCTGTATTACCGGCTCAAACATGAGTAATCTCCTCTGGGATCCATTCATACCTGAGAGGTGTGATGTTTTACTAGAGATTTAGCGCATTACATTAATAATGCCCTTTCTTCGCGCATGTAGACGAGCGTCATCAGAGAAGCGGGATTAAAGGTTAGCCGTGAAGCTGCAAGCAATCCGGTGGGCTCAGGGGACGGGTTGCTTTTTCCCTTGTTTAGTTGGACGCAAAGCCAAAGGTAAAGACGACGTTTTGGCGGAGTTTTCCGATTCACTCACCAAACAGACACACACTAAAAAATCAACACTCACTTCAGAAAGTCGCTGTGCACTCATGCCAGCCGTATACTCACTCTCTATAAATAAAATCAGCCCTTGTGCCTTTCAGGGCCCTGCAGGGAGGGGAAAAAAGAAAACAGTCTGCAACTCACAGGAGATTCTGGTACAAAACAGCGAGAACCTTCACACTTGACTGGAAACATGGAGCACAACTTGAAAAAAAGACAGAGAAAAAAAAAACAAAACACCAGCTTGTACAACAATGGAAAATCGATGAGGTTGCCTTGGTGGGGGCTACAAGGAGGATAAGAATCAGCCAATGATTTGAGACAGGGTAGCCTAACAGGATGTAAGTGAATGAGCGAGTTCCAACGGCGCTGAAATCCAGTGAGCCGGCTGTTATTTCTGGAGACTAAACACGTCCAGTCACCAAGCTTACTCACAGCTCTTATACCGTGGCTCCAATATTTCATCTTTTGCATCTTGAATTTGACTTCTTTTGAGCTACAAAATTCCTTTCAAGAGGTGAACTCGCACGGTTATACTTCACTTTTTGACATTGGTCCGATGTCAGCACAAAAAAACCTTTCAGATCATATCAGCCTGCCTCTAAAATCTCCAATTCAAGCACTCCGATACAAAAAGTCCATTCCAGACTCCACTCCAGCACCTCTATGTAGAGTCTAGATAGAGGTGCTGGAGTGGAGTCTGGAATTAAACTATTCTTATTTAAGGTTAAAATGTATTTAACCCATTGGTTAATAATAAATGGGTCAGTTTTTCTTATACCTACTCTTGCTGACTATTATTCACTGTTTGAGTAATATCACTTGATCAAGCCTTTTCTAACATTCCATACCACCAAATAAGTAATGTAAGTGTGAATGATTTATGCTGATATCTTATCAGATCGATATCGTTATCAGCCAATTCTCAAGGCTCTTATATCGATATTGTATCGGAAGTGAAAAAGTTGTAACGGGACATCTCTAAAATTCAGTGTGTGTTTGCGGTTTTGCTTTTATTGCAGGTTTCAATATGTTAAAATATAAGAAAATCATATTAACTAGTGGGGTTTTTTCCCCCCTAAAGCATCCAGGGAGAGTCTGCATGCGAGTGTATTTCTCCACTCTTGATTACCTCAAAATGCCCTTAAAAAAAGAAGGAGGCCCACTCTGAGGTGGCAAAAACATCTAGATTGACACTGTTATTTCCGACCACTTCTCTCCCGCCCACCACTCGCAATCATCAAATTCTCTTGTATCAGCTATTGTACCGAGGGGAGCTGATCTCTCGCTGGCTGTGACTCAGACTGGCTCAAGCCCAAAGGTAATAACACTTGTTTGGCATTTACTGTGGGGACGGGTGCTATAACGCCGGAAGTTATTGTTCGCTTAAAAAAAAGAAAAAAAGAAAAAGAGTTGGGAAAAAAAAGGTGCGATTTATTGCACCAAACTCACCGAATCTGAAAAGCTTGAGGGTTTTTTAAATAGCAAAGGCGGAAAAGTGTTGTTTGGGATGAATTAACGATGAAAACAAACACTGCTTCCGACGATGCATCACGCCAATGCGAACTTTTAAGCATTGTGGGACTTTTTATCCGTGTTGATCAGTGGGCATTTTACACTCCATACATGTTTTATAAGCAAGGGGGGAGTCGGTATTCCACGAAGAGCTCATTACAGGCGGACTACTGGAATCTCGGTCGTCGACGGCGACCGACCTATTTGGCGCGCAGGCTCCCAGGTGCGCGGGGAGCGCCGAGAGAAGCAGGTCGCCGCGGGAAGTCATGCGTGTGGAAAACGCTGCCGGGCGCGGATTTCTGGCTTCTGTGCGGGAGGATGTAGAACAGAACGATAGCAAATCTCCTGTTGCTGTTAATCGCACCTTTTTTCGGGGGAGGGGTTTCTGCGCGGCGGCGAGTTGGATTTTTGATTGTAGCCGCTAAATAAATTTAACTATCTATTGGCTTTCCCGGCTACTTACTAAATCCTCTCCCTGCCTCGCTGCGGCACCCGTGCCCTTCAGCTGTGGCTATTGTGCTGCAGTGGGAAGCAGTTGCGAGTGGGGGCATGATGAAAGGCTGTTTCTCCCACCCCCCGCTTCCCCTCCCCTCCCCTCTACTCAATTACAGCCCACCTAGGCCTCTGGTCGGCGGCCAAAGCTCCCCGCTGAGCGCCGGCGGTGTGTCCAAAACGCTGAATAACCAAAGCGTTCCTCCCAGGGCGGCTGGAGACCCTCTCCATCTGCGCTGCCGCACTTCCGCGTCCTCACCGAGAACGCGGTCGGGCGATAAGGGGGGCAAAGCATGACCAGATAGGCTAATGGATCTCTGATAAGCTGCGGTCATCAGACGTAACGTTAATTCCACGTTGGCCGTCGATTCGAGCGGCAGCTTTATGCGCGAGCGGCACGATGGGGGGAGAATCCAGACGACGTAGAGCTCCTGATGATAATTTACTGTTTGTCTGGATGGTTTTTAATGGAGTATTTGGCTGCACTGTTACAGATGCCATTATCCACAATTATGCTTCATAGGCTCCGGAACACCGAGGCGTCGCACCCGCAGTCACAAAACATTAAAATTCCATTGGAGCGGGGCCAGTTCCAAAGCAGGGGCGAGACGCAGAACTCGCGACGATTATTAGCGCGGCGGAAAAGACGGAAAAGAACACAACGTCTCGACATAAAGAGGATTGTCAGGACTTGCCCGGAGTTGCATAGCTTTAATCCGCCGGCGTGCACGGTGGATCTGATGTTCTGAGGCTTTTTTATTCTCCTCTTCTTTAAAAAACGAAGGGCAGGAGGAACAGGTGCAGGCGTGATCGGCGCCGGGTGTTCCAGAGCTGCCCGATTGCGAGAGGCATGCGCTTTTGAGATAAGGGTTTGCCCGGCGCAGGCTGCTCCGGATGGGGAAGCAGGGAGCAAAGAGGAAATAAATAAACAACAACAACAAAATCGCACGGCGGCCTTTGTGCATGATGGATGCCGGCAATAAGCGGCTTCATGATGGGTAAACTTTCTCCTAAACATCATCAATTTAAGGCTGCGTTTCTGACCGCTAAATCAACAGGAATAAAACATCCGTCCAATTTCATGGCCTGGTGATTTCACGGACAGTATCTTTTTTTTTTTTCTTTTAAAAGGGGACGTTGAGGCTGAGCAAAATATTGAATTTACTAATTTGGCTTCAGTTGTGGACAAATTGGATCTGCTGTGCATAGAAAGCAGCAGTGTTCAATTATATACTGTCATAAAGAAATGAAAATAGAGCCCGGTTCTCCCTGCTGACGTCTTTTTCTCGCTATAACTGAATTTCAGTGTCATATTGGGACGATCTATATCAATATATGACACTGGAGTTGTTTTTTATCGTGTAGCGTGAAATGGTGCTCTAAGTGTAGGGGGGGAAAAAAGATGGCGCAATCTCAAGTGAGATGCTTTGTTATTATCACACCTTCAGCGCGTTTCCAGCCAAGGTATGTTTCCATTTTCATCTTGTTTCACGTCAAAGTGTATTTTCATGGTTTTCTTTGCTGTCCAGAATCTTAGAGGAGGAGACAAAAGGACGCCAGAAATCTCAAAGCCTCCTCTCTCCATTCGTTTCCCATTAATGGACTCCTTCTTCCCCCCGTTTTTTCCCCCTTTTTTCCGTCCCCTCTGGATTTGGTGCATTAGCGGAATGAAATGTTGAGTGCACCTGTCAGATTAAAGGATTGAACGTATCCCATTCTATTATTTGTTGACTGTAACTGTTAAATCTAATCCTCTTGTCTTCCTGTGAAATAGATTGAATTGAAGTGTGGAGGCTATTTTTATTAGAAGCGAAAGAGCCTCTTATGACGAATCTGCTTTTACATTTTTATAAGGGAATTCTTGTTAAATATTTACAGTATTCTTTTGGGGCAGACGATGCATTGTGTTTTCACGAGGATTTGCGTGCGCACAAGCGCATTCATGTGTGCACACACAGAAAAAGAATAAATCAAAGAGATTGAAAGCGCTCCTCTTTCATGTTGTGCAGCTTTGATTATTGCTTTCCAGCGTTGGATTAATATTCAACATTGTGCTCTCGGAGGACTGTGCGAGTCAACATCAATTTGTGTAATCTGGATACCTACAACCGTGTCACTGGCGGTACTTTATACATCAAGCAAACGATTCCTTGAGACTGACTTGAAATTGTTTTCCTCTCTCCAAGCCCGACGTCGATTTAAGGTTCGTTATGAGGAGTGTTCTATATAAACACTTCAGCATCCCTCATTAAGCATAATAAGAGAAAAGGTGATGAGGTTTACAATTTGCATGGCAGGGGGAGAAGCACCCTAATGAAGGATGTATCCGTTCGTTTATCCCTCCAGCCTGCAGCAGGACCGCCGAGTGGATAGAGCCGTCAAATTCCCAGGGATACATGCTCCATTTCAACACCATAACACAGAGACTGCTGTTGCTACGGCAGCGGGCTGAAATCAAAGTGGTTTCTATTGGCGATTCCCCCGGGGAGGTTCAGCGGTTCGTTTCTCTGATGTTTCTCCTGTCATCATCATCATCAGCGGAGGCACCACCACTTCTGTCCTTTAACGCGCTCGCAAAACGCACCACCACGCGCTCACCTTTGGGAGTGAAGATCATGAGAGAGATGGCGGCTGTTTGCGTTTCTCAACGGCTTTGATGTTAAGTTGATGAGAACAAAAAAGGGGAAGCACAGCACCGGACATCTTTATAGTCGATGGCCGACCCTTAAGCAGTGTGGAACAGATGATCCCAGCCTCCCTCAGCCGTTTATATCTGGAGACGCCGCCCGTACTCAAGGTGTGTGTCAGGGAATTTTTCCGTTGCATCACTATGTGCGGGATTCTGAGAAGCTTCCACGAACATTTTTGGATCAAAGTTTAATGCGGCGCCACATCCAGCGAGTTATAATCCCGCAATAATTCTGACTTAATCTTTCCATGCCCACAATTTCATTACTTCCCTAAGTACAGTTCCAGAGGACATACTCTTTAAGTAATCACAGTCAAACTAATCCGCCCCCTGGAGGCCTCCTGCCACTTTTCACATGCACCCGCCCTCTTCTTCTGGGACGTCCATGACCCAGGATTTAAGTAGACGTATGAATGCTGATCAACAATGACACCACAGTTTCTCTGGGAAGGGGTCTGATTAAGTAAAAAACAAGCTCTCCTATAAACTGAGGCCCAGCACTCCCATTGCAGGTCCTAATAACGACACCTGTCACGTGCTGCAACGCCGGATCAATTAAAACGCAATTAAAAGGATTCACAGGAACATAATCCAACTGCACGATTGTGAAAATCCTATCGGGATCATTAGCAATCGTTTCAGAGAGCCGCGGGCAAAACGACATCCGTGCATCCACAGACACGGCAATGCATCACCGTGCATAGCCTGCAGGCTTTCATCAATCCCAGCAACCCAGTTCAGTCTGTTCACTAGGTGAATATGCACATCAATCAATCTCCGCCCCTCCGCTCTAATTGCTTAATTCTCTTGTTTGTGAACTCTCCTGAGAGCAGTCTGGAAGCACATCCTGAAGTAACCCACATTAGGGCGAGCATGATGGAATAGCTCTTTGCTGCTCATGCTGTGCAGGTGGAACTCCAACATTGATTGCTTGTTATTAACACACACACACACACACACCTACACCTACAACCTACACACACACGCACAGGAGAATTAGAAGAAAAGGAAAAGCCTACATTTGCAGTTTGCTATATTTGGAGTCTTTAGGGAGAGCTCTTTGCACCACATTGGAAGGTTTTAAGGAGGGAAGTGTCCAGATTGTGCCACACACACACACACACACACACATGCTCAGGACTTCTTGAAAAACGCCTGAAGGTAACCCGATCATCCCTTCTTTACAGTCTGATGCCAGATTGTGTGTTGTGATGTTTGTGCGCATTTTGTCGTTGTCAGACCCCCACATGCAA
>CAESWR010000136.1:1984377-1996583 GCA_903171835.1 Mullus surmuletus | reverse complement strand
TAAAGAATTGGACATTGCTTTTATATATGTGGTTGTTAGTCAGTTTTGATCTTTAAAATGTAAATGTGTGCTACAAAGGGCCAACCTTCTTAATGCAAGCCACCATTTGAAAGTCCATTTATCCCGGAAATCCGGAATAAAGGTGAGCCACTGTCTTTTGTTAAAGCCACCGTGCTCCCTTTGAAAGTGGCGTGCAAGGAGTTAAGGCTTTGATGAAGAAGAGTGCGTCTCAGCAAAAACTTGCCAAACATCACAGTTTCTCGCGCCCCCCCTGAGAGTGCAGGGCTGTTTCTGCTTCCTCCTGCAATAAATCAAATCCTAAATGTAACGCTGCTGTCCCAGCTCCAAGCTCAGGTGACGCAGGCGCGAGAGAGACTCCTGCACTCAGTGGAAAAAGGTTGCCGAACAGTCGCAGAGCTGCGATGGCTGCTTCGTCTTCTCTTTGTTAGGATTCGGGCATTCGGTGCTGAGCAGGGCTGCTGCAGTGGCGGGGCGCTTCAAGCAAACAAGCAAAAAGAAAATTAATAAATGGCTGATGGGGGGCCGGTGTTATGTGCTTTTTTTGGGCCCCAAACTCTCTTGCTGCCCCCCTGTTTGTGAGCGACAATAAAACATAAAGCACAAAAGATGATCATGCTGTAAGCCTCATTTCACCTGCTGCTACGGCAATATGAACGCTGTTCACAACAGCATGTAGTTGCTATAGCTACAGCAGGGCAACCGCAACCCAGGGACTTCTCTACCCCTGACTAAATTAATTTACAACGTGGAGTCTTGAGAAGGTTGCATTTGAGCTAATTCAGGTATAAATATATTGCGCTCTGCACTTTCATGCCATAATTGCTGTGATTTTAACCCCAATGAAGGAAACAATTCTTCAGTATATGAAAAAGGACGGTACAGGTCCACTCGTTGCACCTCAAATTAAAACAAATTGCACTAGAAAACACAAATCGAGTCTTAAGAATTAATTTGGTGGTGGATTTATAATACATGAATTAAATAGCCTGGGGCAGGAGAGCCTAACAGCTCTCTTTGGCTTGTTTGAATTGTAAAACACAGAGCCTGTCACGCTTTATTTCCTCTTTTCCATTTGCCTTTCTTTCCACAACATGGCACCAATAACGCTTAACCCCTAATATCATAGCACGGCTCGAGCTCCACAGTTACAGCGAAGGATCTCCATGTGTACGTGGACATGTTCAAGAAGAAGTTGCTTTTTCAATTGATTTTTTCATCTGCAAACGGGCCAAACTGAGCATATTTACTAGACAACAAAAGGTTCTATCAAGCATTTCATATTTATAAAACATACACACACTACAGTAAACAAGCCTTTGTTTGTCTTTTAAATATGGTGCAGTGAGGCCCTCCCCTGGCTGTCCCTGGTACTACACCAGAACCTGACAATCAAAAATGGCACATCATTTAAATGCCAATGCCCCCCTTTTTTTGTAATTACTGGAAAAGTAATGAATATAAATCAAAGTTCAGCTTGAAAATCACTTATTTCACACATTACATCAGAGTATTCTTTGCCCACGTTTGGATGTTAGAATAAAACCCTTGACTGTGTATATTTATGACAGCCAACATGCAATTCTTTTATGTGGGTTTCCCCCTTATTCTCGCCAACCTCACATGAACAAATCCTTTAACATCCACAGATTTAGACTTTGAGATTAATATCTCTGTATCTGTGCATCAATAGCCTACTTGCTGGAGAAATGTGTGTTTTGTTCCACATCGCAGATAATCTGTGTTTGCATCTTTTCAGTTTAAGTGTCTTAGAAACTGCTTGAGCCTGAATTAATGAATAAACAAGTTGCAGTGACGTCCTGATGCCCTTTTTCTGAATGTACAAAACATTACAATTTGCTGAATGCGATGGAAAGATTTGGTTAAGTTAATGTAGCTGTCTAAGAGCAGCAGAACCTATTCCTACTCTTCCTCTGTAAAGTGAGGACTAAGATCTAACTTGGCCCACAAAAATAGTTCAGCTCTGGGCAAAACAACAAGCCATGAGGACCTGAAAACGTTCTGCAAAGCCGCAGCAAATGTGGAACGATGTGATGATGTTATCTCAGCCTGTGAACAAGAGTTGTCTTTTAGGGAGGTGGGGGATGGGACGTGTTTGAAGTCAGAAGTGGGAGAAAAGATCTTTTCCTTGGAACAGTTTCTGTGAATTATTATTATTTTTTTGCTGTCAAAAAACTCGTGCCAAGCATCCCTCACACTGAAGATCTGTTATGAAGGTCAACAAGAAGTTCTTAAGACCAGTATAATTAAAGAATGATTCCACTATCATTTCCCAGTAAAGGGGTTTTTCCTTTATTGGCTCCAAAGTGAAGTGAAGAAATCCTGATTTGATGAGTGCATCTTTACTCACGATCACTTTCCGAGAAAGACGCTGCCTACGTGTGAAACGTGTCATTCTCAGCAGACATCTTCTGCGGATCAATCTCCCCACCGCTCTGTCATCACTCCCGTCCTTTTCTTTAGTTCCCAAAAAAAGGGGGGCGTGTCTTAAATTCACAGAGGGTGCGTTGACGGGCGACAAGCGCACCCTATACACTTTGAAATCTTCTTATTTCGAATTTCTGACACTTTTAAATACTTTCAGATCAAAGTTGGCCGGTTCGGCTGTGGGGGGTCGAGGACCCTCTGTCCCATCAAAGCCTGGAAATGTTACCAGGCAGGGTTAGGAGCGGAGGACGTGAGCCGGAGCCTGATTGGCTAAAGAAATCCTGGGGGCGTGTCGCTGTGGCTCAGCTATTTAACTCTTTGTCCCATTGTTACAGGATGTGTTTTCCAGCTGGTCTGGCACAAGAGGAGGAGGAGGGGGGGGGGGTCCACGGCCTGGAGACAGTTTAGCACTTCTTTATTCTTTTTTTTATTTAAGCAACCGGACCCTCTCTCGTTTGTAGAATAGCTTTTTATAATGTCTTTTTCTTGCGATGATTCTTTGGACGGCAGCTTCCCTCCGTCCCCCACGGAGGAGCGGAGCTCCAAGCGGCTGTCCTGGGGCAGCCTGCTGCACAGGCTGGGGGATCTGAAGGGGCTCCACCACCACAGAGCCGCTGCTCAGGGGCACTACAGCAGGAGCGAAACTGGTGAGGGCTGCAGGGCTTTTGTGTCGAATGGCTCTTTTTTTTCTCTTTTGTTTGGCTTTTACTGCACAGTAACCAAGATGCTGCTGTTACTGTTTGCTGATGTGAAGTTGCACAAGCTGATCAAGATCAAAGGAGGCTTCTTTTTCTTAATTCCGGATGAAAACTGAAAAGCTCCTGAGACAAAACTCATGCCTGTGTTTTTTTTGTGTCTGTTTTAGGATCTGTGGCAGACGTATCGCTGTCAGAGTCAGAGAGCAGCCTCTTTTGTTTCCCCCTGGAGGAGACACTGGCTGCCGAGGCGGTGGGCACCATCACCCACAGTCTCAACCACGCGTCCCACGTCCTGGGCTGCTCCAAACTCGTCCTGCCCGACTGTCTGCTGCACAGCATCGCCCAGGAGCTGCTCCACCTGGCCACCAGCGAGCCCTGCGGCCTCAGGGGAGCACTCATAGACGTGTGCGTGGACAGCGTGGACCAGGGCTCCGTGTGCACCGTGGATCAAATAGCCGTGGACCCGACCCTGGTGCCCACCTTCCACGTGACGCTGGTGCTGAGGACAGAGTCGAGCGGACTGTGGCCGAAGGTGCAGAGGTTCTTCAACGGGAGCAAGTCACCGCACACATCAGCGAGGCACCAGCTGAGACTGAGTTCAAGCTACAGGGCGATAAAGAGGAAACTGTATTGTTCAGGGGAGCTGCTGATTGAAGAGTGCCGCTGACACAAGCGCTCCTGTGTCCGATAAACTGAAGTGAAATGATCTATACTGCGAAGTGGCGGTCGGACACACACCAAACGGCACTAATGGGCTGGTTCTGAAATTACATGTCTTTGTCACTGTTTCACAAGTGTTTATACAAAGTCTTCCTGGAACCAAATGAAGTCCTATGGCAGCTAAACAGTATCTTTCCTATGAATGTAACACCCTGTGGGGAATGGCTTGTGCGTTTTGTATTTCTAACAAAGACACAAAAAAAAGTGCTAATAAATTATTTTCTATTATTTGCTGTGGTGATTCGCTTTCTTTCCATGAAGGACAAAAAAATGAACGTGTTTCTCAAGAGGAAATCCGCACACTCATGTCAATCATCGGACAAAATTTAATTCAAAGAAACTTTTATACAATTTTAGCGTGTTAATTTAATAAATATGGTTTACTTTTACTTGTGCAATGACTCTCAATACTTATGATCCAACAGGCTACAAGCATATTCACATAATAACATTATAGTAAATGATATTAACTCCAATAAACCCATCACTGTTAAAAGTAAAGTCAATATTTACACTGGTAAGAACTATAAAAATTACACACTTTCCTCTGTGAGTGGCTCAGACGCCTGTCTATGAGAAGGCCATGAGATTTCTCAGAAGTTTTTTTTAAGGAAAACAAAGAGATTGGGACAGAGAAAGCTAATCTTAGCAGCTTTGTTTACTGTTCAAATAGACAACTATGCTCTTACTTTCCACCGGGGACGCACCGGTTGGACTCTTGCAATCCTGAAGACACTATGAAGTAAGAAAATGTCAGCAGTCAACTCAAAGCTTCTCACAGTTCTACAGGAAGTCAATCTACACAAAGCTGCAGAGAGGTTCCCTGATGAGGTCTGCTGCCCACTTCGCGTAAGGCATTTTTGATTCTCTTGGTTTGCTGCAGAAGTATGCTCCAATTTGTGAAGGCTTCGACCGATTTCTTCTCATTCGATTCAAGTACCGACGAACCTGCAAAAAAAGAATTAAATTATAGGCATTTAATTGTGTAGAATTTCAGCCACAGTGCCTCACAACCTAAAGAGATTTATTATCACTCTCTCCTGTGTGGTATCAAGTGTCGTCTTGGCAGGATTAAACCATTCACCGTTATATGGAGAGACTTGCTCAAGATAGGTAATCCATCACAGTGAGTGATCAGTCCCTGCAAATTTACTTGACCAAAGTTCCGTTGTCACATGGAGAAGTGCTTGTGAGCAGGAGACCCACGTGCTGAAAACCTCTGCTTGTTGATGCACTCAAGTGCTTGTGAGAAACACACACACTTTTACATATCAGGTGTCGGGGGCTGCTTGCTTACACATGAACGGACCAAAATAAATCTGGCAAAGAACCTCTGCAATGACTTCTCAATGAGTGGACGGGACGCGAGTGGAAATTAACAGTGTGGTCGCTATTGCCAGTTGTAGTATGGACATTTGTAGAGTAGATGAAATGAACTGGTGAACTAAAAATAATACAATAATACAATTATGGGGAAAGTAGAAGGTTTTTGCCCAGTAAAGCCATCCTATACTCTCCCCAGGAAGTACCCTGAAGTGACTTGAAAGTCCAGTTTTCAAAGTCGAGGTATTGCAAAGGACAATCATCGGCGAAAGTAACTTGATTGTAACCTTCATATGTTTATGGAAAACATACCTGTATTTGTGCAAGAGGTCTCTAACCATCCAGTATAACCTGTATCTCAGATAATCTGGAGCAGCTGGGAGTCCCCATTCTCTGCGCCCTTTGGTACAGCTCAGAATCCCCAAAGTACCGAGCACGATACAGTAAGCCTTCCTCTGAAAGAACAACAGGGAAGGACATTGTAAATTCCGTTTATCCTCAATTAAACCTCAGACTTGCAGTTAATATAGAAGCTGATAAATGTGCTATAAAGTAAAATTGCATCTACTGTGCTTATTAAGTAATTGTGAAAATAACGACTAAAAAACACCAAGTTTAGACCTACTCTGCTGCTTCTCCTTCCAACAGTTGTTTCTGAGATTGGAGATGTAGTCTTCTTCAACACTTCTCTCAACATTCTTCAGGTTATTGCCGGAATATTCTTCATTGAAACGATCACCCACATAGAAAGGCACCTTCAGGTGTGTCGTATGCCTTTTCTGAATATGTCCAGATGACCTGGTGTGACAGAAATAGAAGTGGGGGTGAGACAATGGCAGAGACATTTTCACTGATAGAGAGCTGGGCCGCAGGTGAGCTTACGGGCGGTAGCTAAGGCTGTAGGGAGGCTGCGTGACCATCAACTGGCTGAGAGCGGAGACAATGATGAGGATTAAGATGGGCATCAGCTGGACAAACAGAGCCAAACCTCCCTGTTCACAAGAGAGGAAGGAAACAAACCATTTTTTTCCAGGTTGATTGCAGGTCAAACATTAGCTAGTTGGGTGATAAGAGGTACGGCAAATGACACTTACATCTCTCTGTTGCTCCCTTCTTTCTTGCCTGTTGTGATGTGCAAAATGCATTCTTCCATTTCTGTAAACATGTACATTACCTAAAAAAGATGGATGAAAATTAGATTAAATACAGTCATCTCAGTCTTCTTGCCGAGCCAGTAATAAATTCAACAAGCGGCACCTTCAAACTATGGAGCAACCACATCATGCCACCGTTAATCTGATAAACCAGGACAAACATCATAAAGTAACTGTTGACACAATAAAGTTGTGCTGAGCCACGCTTTGCACTGGTTCTGTCGGTTTTTGACAAATAGGGTCACAAATCTCTCAAAGCCAGTCAGACAAGCTCCACTGCAATGACTCCTAGTTGGACGAAGGAATACATTTGACTTTGATGAGGTTTTGCAGTTGAATCGATCTTGTGCTTACTTGTAGGGAAGCCTCCACCAAAGAACATGTTGAAGAGGTCCTCTGGTGAAATGTCTGCTTCAAAATCACGGTGCTGTCTTTGTCTGCTCGGGTGGGATCTCTCCTCTCCATACTGGTCATACTGCCTTCGTTTCTCTGTGTTACTCAGCACGGCGTAGGCATTACCGATAGCTGAAAAACCGCAGGCAGTGATGTCAGAATGACATGTCTCACCCACACGGGAGCACTCAGGATTGCTTTGTACTGTACTTACATTTAAATGCATCTGTAGCTCCAGGTGCGTGGTTTTTGTCCGGGTGAAATTTCAGAGCTAGCTTTCTATAAGCCTTTTTAAGGTCATCCTCCGAGGCCGTCTTTTCAACTCCCAGGATTTGGTAGTAGTCTTTACAGCTTTTAATCCTATGGTGAACACAAAAGATTGTTAACATAAACAAACAGCAAAGATACAACCTCTGACACAAGTCATTACCGTGATTGTGAATGTTTTTGTGGGAACGTTTGCTCTTATGACATTATAGGAGCAGAATCACATAGATAAGTCTATATATATTTATCATATATTCATAGTACTTGATATGGGAAACCTTTCAATGACATGTAAAACTATAGCTTTTCCCCCACAATTCTTTGCAAAACAATGAGCACTAACTTATCCTAGGACTTGTGGACATCTTTGAACATCATCATAGACATTTTTAGGCAGCACCTGACGTCAAAACCCCACAGCGCACCACCACGCACCATAACCAGATAAGCTGGCTATTCCTGATCCTCCCTGCAAAAAGCTTTAAGATCTGCCACTTTTTAAAAAATAGTTTTAGGTATTGTATCACGGCTCTTTAAAAGGTCTGTTGTGTATTTCCAATTTCAAGTAATATATCAATCTGTCTATGGGTACTCTAATCAGTGCTTATAACATGCATTTGCCATTTACAATATATGGAATATTAGTTTTTACTGCTAGTAAAACACACAAATATAGTCCTTATTTCTTGCTCTCCGGTCAAACTAAGCATAGACTTGCAACAAATGGGCTAAATAACTGTTGAACAACCTCAGTAATGGCATTTCCTTAAAAAACACGATTGGCTGCTGCGGAACAATGTGAAACTACAACAATTCCGCCAGGTTTGGCTGCCCGTGTTGATGCGATAATAAGATTATCCCCGAGCTGAGCACTGACTTCCTAACAGCCTCCATCTGCTCCGCGGTGTACGGCTTGGCCGCTTCCGCCGCTCCCTCCGCGGACGCGTCCGCCTCGCCTCCGTGGCCGCGGTGCCTCACGGAGGGTCCGTCCCCGTTCACCGGACCTCCGTTCGCATCTGGAGGTTTCCCATTGTGCGCTAACGACTCCAGCAAATCTGCAACAACAAAAAGAAGACGTCACAAATCGTGGACACCGACAGCGCATTCTTCCATTTACGTGCATTGAACAGCGCCGCTAACAGTGTTAGCGCCGCCGCGGCGACAAAGAGTGGAAAAAAGCTAACAGATATTCATTGAGCCGAAATTAAAGGGGGGATTTATATTCTACACAACAGATACATGAACACGGGCGGCGTGCTCTAAAAAACTACAAATACCAGGGTCAGCGGGCGGCTGGCGTAACGTTAAGAGGGCTATGCTAACGTTAGCTGATTGGATTTCACAGCGACAGTCCACCATCTGAGAGCGAACCGCCGTCGAAACCCGCGTTTATTCGACGTACTTTTGGCCTGCTCTGTTGGAAACAAGCGTTGGGCCTTCTCCACAAACTTCCTGGCTTTGTCTGGTTGGTTGTTGCTGATGGCATTTAGGGCTATTTTTATGCACCGTTCGGCTTCGTCCTTGTTTGAGTCCATCGCGACACAGCGGAAATGTTTACTTGCCCTGGGCGCGCGGAGATGACGACACAGCGCGGCGCGTACATTTTACGTCACGGTCGAGTTTGACTTCTCTTAAAGCGTGCAGGGAACGCTTTCAACGCGGATGTGCCTTTGTGTTGATATTTCTCAGCGCGTTTTCAGTCAGTATTTCTTTGACAGCTACGCGTAGGTGTATATACATTTACAAAAATAAATATAAATACATAATGATAAATACATTTGTATTTATCACGCGGAATATTGCGTGTCCTCTGAGGAACGCATGTGTGTTTTCATCCAAAGACACTTCTGTAGCCGATGAGGGGAAGCCATCAAAGAAACCAAAGAGGACATTTCAAAAGAAATCCTCTTGGAGTAATGATCTCTCCTGGGAGGAAAGGCTGGCTGATGTGGTCACCCCTCTTTGGAGGCTGACGTATGAGGAGCAACTGGACTTCAAGCAGAAACAACAGGAGAAGATCCTGGCGCAGCTTTCTGAGCATCTTTCCGGTGACCTTGGTTTGCCGTCCGTGAAAGGTCAAACCCACTTCCCTGTGCTGCCAATCCTGCCTTCACCAGTCAGGGTTGGCTACCGCAACAAGTCTACTTTTTCTGTCAATAGAGGCGTTGACGGGAATCCAAAGACAGTTGGCTTTTACGTCGGGACAGGCAGAAAGGGCAACATTGTCTGCATCAACGGAGACCACCTGCTCAACATACCGGAGAAGCACAAACTGGTTGCCAGGTACTACCAGGATTTCCTCAGCCAGTCGTCCCTGGAGCCATGCCTGCTGTTCCATACGGGGGGTCACTGGAGAGAGGTCACAATACGGACTAGCGCAGAGGGCCGCATCATGGCAATAGTGTACTTTCACCCACAGGATCTCACTCCAGAGGAAGTGGCCGTCCATAAACGGGAGTTAGCGGATTACTTTTCACATGGTCCTGGGTCGGTGTGTCAGTTGGACTCGCTTTTCTTCCAGGAAAGCACCATGGTCCGCTGTACCAATGAGGACTCTCCCTACCAGCTCCTGTATGGTCTGCCGCATATTCACGAGGAGGTAACCAACATGATAATACAATAATAATAACATTTATTTGTAGAGCACTTACCAAAACATGGTTACAAACTGCTTTACATGGATGTACCTACAAACATATAGTGCCATAACACACACAACAGGGGCACTTAGTGTATGAAACAGGGACCCAACACCCAAGAGCAAGCACTGGGCATAACAGGGACAAGGAAAAACTCCTTTTTAGGAAGAAACCTTGAGCAGATCCACGACAGGGTGGGTGGTCATATGCTTAGACCGGTCCGGTTAACAACACATAGTTACAGCTGCCTTTAGCACATAGTTAAAGCAGATACTGTACATGCAATCATGTATATCTAAATGTATTGATTATCTGTTCCTCTGCTGTCTTTGTCATTTCACAGGTGCTGGGGTTCAAATTCCGCATATCGCCTGATGCATTCTTCCAGGTGAATCAGTCAGCTGCGCAAGTGCTGTACAGCACAGTGAGGGACCTGTGTGTTCCAATCTCGAGTAAAGTCGGAGGAGGGACAAAAGTCGGTGGGACTCTGCTAGACGTGTGCTGTGGAACAGGAGCCATCGGCATTACAACATCTCCCAGAGTAGACAGAATTATTGGAATAGAGCTCATAGAGCAGGCGGTGAAAGACGCGAGACACAATGCCGTGCTCAATAACGCGGTGAACTGTGAGTTTATTCCTGGGAAGGCGGAGGCGGTCCTGCCTGGTCTAATGTCCCAGCTGGGCTCGGCAGATGGCGGCCTCACAGCTGTGGTAAACCCAGCTCGAGCAGGCCTGCATTACCGCGTGGTCCGAGCTTTACGGAACCAACCCGCCATCCGCAGGCTGGTTTACGTCTCCTGCAAACCAGAGGGCGAGGCCATGAGGAATTTCAGAGAGCTTTGCTGTGCTCCCGATCCAAAGAAGAAACTTACAGGGGAGCCATATTCTCCAATTCTGGCAGTGCCTGTTGACATGTTCCCACACACTGCACACTGTGAAGTGGTGCTACTCTTTGAGAGGTAGCAAATAGCTTTTTTATTTGGTTATTGCTCTCATTGGAGACCCTGGTAGGGTTGGAAAGCTTAGAAGAAATTGGAAAAAGTATCCCAGATTGAATTTTTGTGAAACTACATACAACATACTGAAAGTAATTGTATCCATTTATTTGTCATTGCATCTTTATGATGTTATTTACAGACATTTGGTCCAGAAAATATCAGTAAAGGTGAATGAATCTCAAATTTGAGAAATACCTTAATTTCTATTTCTAAAACAGGATACCAATGTGAACATGATGATAACGTTTGTTTTTCCATGAAACTCTTGCACTCATTCAATATTGGAGTGTTCTTGGGTCACTTGGATCACACTCTTGGGTTGTCATGCACACAAGATTAGCTGCTTAGAATTACATTGTCCAAGGAAAGACCACCTTTCTGTTTTTGGAGAAAATGGTGTGGAGAGGAATTTGAGGGCCGTCTTTTATGTTGTGTGGGATGATGCTGCTCGGCTTTGAATATCGAGTGGCTTTGATGTTAAAGCCACTACTGATGTTAAAGCCACTGTGCTAGAAATAAAAGCATTAATCTTTGAAGGGACAAACTGATCACTGATACCATACAGCAACACCAGAAGAGACCATATTTTGAGGGGGAGTGGAATACTTAAAAAAAATGATGGTAGGTATTTATGAGTATTTGTTATTAATAGAGAGTGCTTGGTTTCGGATTGGATTTAGTCAAGTTGAGTAACCATAGTGATAAACACACGGTCCTCAAAAAGATAGAGCCACTTTAACAGTTCAGCCAAAGATGAACAGGGAATATTATGTGAGCGGTCTTTTATGACATTCCTTTTGAATATTAACAAAGCCACCTGATTTCACATCAAAGCCATGAGATAAGAGTCACATTGTTTTTGATGTCTTCATATGTATATATATTTGAGCTTTTTTGAACTTGGTTTATCATCTGTGTACTTTTTTGTGAAGATCTAGGATCATCTCGGCTCTCCGAGAAGCGGTTCCCTTTCGTAAGCCTTTATTTTGTAACAATCCAGTTCAGTGTGTGTATGTATTTTCAAGATTCATTTTTGTTAAATGTATTTGTTGTGTGGATGAACCGGCACATCAAAGTTTTGTACTAAGAATGACTAAAATGAACGAAATGACGGCTCTCTCTGAGCAAGCGGGCATATTATTACAGAATCACATGCAGAAATCAAGCTGCAGTAGCTGTGTTTATGCAGCAGATGGTGCCATTTAGACTCCTTTGGAGCTGTTCTTCAAGGAAACATCAGCTGTTATACAATTACTGTGTGGGTTCATCCCATCCATTCCAGTTCACTAAAGGTCATGGCAAAATCTGTGTACTCTCTGAATGGGGAGCTTTTGTTCCTGAGAGGTTACCACCGTTTATGCGAGATGACACATTGCAGCAAAATGTCCTTGGATGAAAGATAGCATGTCCTCTTATTTCCCAGGTTGATATGATGGGGTAATATGAATGAACGTGCAGATAATCTATCATCCTAACTGTGCAAGATTCAGCCAGCTGCAAAAAAAAAAAATTGCAGCCAGGGCGACAGCAGTCAGCTGATTTGACTC
>CAESWR010000136.1:1964066-1982142 GCA_903171835.1 Mullus surmuletus | reverse complement strand
AACAACAAGAGCCAGCGTGATGGCAGCAGAGGCGCGCAGATGACTGGGCTCCTGAGCGCGGGGAGCCCGGGTGTAATGGAAAGAACACGGTGTCCCAGTGACTCGGCTCTCCCGGGTGCAGAAGTAATCTCCGTGTTGTGGTGACAGTTTCCCTTAAATGAGCGGCCCTTTCACCTCCTCTTATTCTCTCGCTCCCTCCCGCAGCGGTGGTGTGCTTCCTCATCAGCGCTCTCGGCGTGACCGCCGGCGCGCACAGATTATGGAGCCACAGATCCTACAAGGCGTCCACCCCACTGAGGGTCTTCCTTGCGCTCGCCAACTCCATGGCGTTCCAGGTACGCGAGAAAGAAGCCCCCGAAGCTGCATAAGATGTGTGTATGTGTTGTTGTTGCCGTGCCAGTCTGATGATCTCCCAACGTTTTCAGAACGACGTCTACGAGTGGGCCAGGGACCACCGTGTCCACCACAAGTACTCTGAGACGGACGCGGACCCCCACAACGCCATGCGCGGGTTCTTCTTCGCCCACATTGGCTGGCTTCTGGTCCGCAAGCACCCTGACGTGATCGAGAAGGGCCGCAAGCTGGAGCTGTCGGACCTGAAGGCGGACAAAGTGGTGATGTTTCAAAGGAGGTGAGGAGAAAAGGGGTCAGGGCTCAACTTTTTGGGGCCTTTTTGTGATTTTCTTTTTTTTCTTTTCCCTCTCTAGCTGACACGAGCTCAAAAGGTCTCAGTGGAGCTTTATAGAGCTTCTTTGAAGTCATAAATTATTATCACATGTCCTTAATCTCAGACTTTAAAGGGCATAACTCGGGTTGATGTGTTCTTTTTCAATGAAGGGAACAACAAATAGAATAAGTATGAGACCCCTCTAACCTAAACTTTTTTATAACTTTACAGCTGCTCTGCTCTGTGTCTTCACCATTCCATTCCCCGTAATAGTTTTCTGCTGACTAAGTGACAAACTCGCGTTTGCACAACACGTCACCCGCAGCCGGGCGGCACCTTCTTATCTCCAGCGCTGTCCGGCATTTCAAACACAAGTACGGTACGCCTCTACCTGCATCGTCCCGGCCAGCGGTCTGACGAGGCGGGGGCCGGCGCGATTGAAGCCGCGTGTTTATTGTCCGACAGAGACGGAAAGGAGACACGCAAATTCAGACTCTCCCTGTTTTTGTTCTATGGCCAGAGGCCCCACAGCGGGTTGTGTACTCAGCTATTGTTTTACACCCTCTTAAACAATGGTGGCTGCGGAAGCTAGCGCTGGCGGTGGACCAATCATGGCAGGTCACTCCGCTGCCCAGGAAGTACCTGAGGGAGCAGCCGCTTTGCCAGAATCCCCATAACTATCTCACTTATGGTCACATGGCCTCAGGCTGATGTGTCCATAAAGCCATTTACAAGTGTCATTTGATCTTCCTGTCGTCAGCTTTTTTTAATCCCCACTCGGACACAATATTGTACCATTCCTGCATGCGCTGTCGCCTTTCAACTGGTCTTCGAAGTAGGAGTGTCCCAATCCGATATTGATATCGGATATCGGTCCAACATCAGAAATAAAACGAGTATCAGACTTCCTGCATCTAAAATCTCTCATATAAGCACTCTTATACAAGCAGTCTATTCCAGACTCCAGCACTTGTATATGTAACCCATTGGTTGATAATGAATGGGTCAGTTTTTCTCATATCTACTGTTGCTGACTATTGATCTGTGTTTGAGTGATACCACTTAATCAAGCCTTTTCTAACATTACATTCTGCAATAAGTAATAAAAGTATGTATGATTCGTGCTGATATCGTATTGGATTGATATCGATATTGGCCAATGCTCAAAGCTGCAATGTCGGTATCATACCGGAAATGAAAATGTTGTATTTGGACACCCCTACTTTGGAGTATGATAAACTTGGTCCAGCAGCTATTCATCACACTTTTTAAAACTATTCTATATCTACATTTATATTGCAAAAATGCAGAATTAGTGGTGTTATAATGGTTGCCCCTTTGTCAGTTAAAGTCACTTCCCCTCTGGCCCGAGCAGCACAGTCCGGGTCGCTCTGACCATGATAAGGCTTTAGCGACAGATCTGCTGATAATGGCCGCCGTGCTTCATGCCCATGCTGTGTCCATGCGGCGTCCAGCGCCTGTCTGGACATTTGTCAACATCCCCGCTCGTCTGGATTTGTGCCTACATTTACACTGCTGCGCCCCGGCGATAGAGATTAGCGCTGACTGGATCCGGCTAACTAGTGCGCCTGGTCATCTGATGCCGACTGTAACCACATAAAACCTTTTAATAAGTGGATTTTTACTGTAAGGGGACTTACAGTAACAGATTTTTATCATCAAACTTTATTTAAAAAGTAACATTTTTTGAGATTTAAGGTTGACTTCTTCTCTGTCTCCAGGCACTACAAGCTGTCCGTGCTGATGCTCTGCTTCGCGGTGCCCATGTGGGTGCCCTGGTACTTCTGGGGTGAATCCCTGTTCATCGGATACTTCCTCCCCGGGATTCTGAGATACACCCTGGCGCTCAACGCCACCTGGCTGGTCAACAGCGCCGCGCACATGTGGGGCAACAGGCCGTACGACCACGGCATCAACCCGCGTGAGAACCCCCTGGTCGCCCTCAGCGCCATCGGTAAGGACGCACCGATATTGTATTGTGGCTTTGTCAACATTTACGTGCGATTTGTGTAGTTTTTGTGCCCGAGCGGGTTTTTGAATGGCCTTTTTCACGACTCGCTGAAAGCCGCTCCTGTCTGTCGGCCATAGTGGGGGCTCTGTCGGGGCCGATTCGCTCTGGCATCTGCGGTGGGACAGTTTTCTAATCCGGTGCCTGTTGTTTATTTTGTCACAGCCGAGCCAGTTTTAGCTTTTGAAACCCAGAGGTGGTCAGCACGGAGCAATTATCCACTTTTTCTGAGTTATTTTTGTACGTTGTTTCTGTGGGTGTGAGTTCTGAGCAAAGTGACTCTTAAACTCATAAGTACGCGAGTTTAGGAGGAGGTGTGAACTGTCTCCGAGAGAACACACACTGGTTGCTGCATTTTGTTTGTTTGCAGGGTAAAAAAATGCTCTGCTGCAACTGGAGAGAAAAAAACATCCACAAACAAAAATGCTCATCTGGTGTCACTTTGCTGGAGCCTGAGCACATCTTGTCTTGACTGTAAAATGGATGACGGTTCCCTCAAATTGAAGCCATAAGGTGTTGACCCCCCTCTGGTGGCTGTCTGCCGTATAGGTCATCAATCCCACCCTAGTGAGTCATAGCCCTAGAATGTAAAATCAAGTGTAGCAAATTTGTTGTTGTCTTTTTAGATTGTTTTTACCATCACGTTACCCAACATTTGGTTTCAATTATTGGCTATGAGGAGCCTGAAGCTGCCGAAGCTTGCCTGAACTTTAGATGAGTCATTTCGGAGTGAAGCGATCGCTCTGGCATCATGAGTGCAAGATGGCAGCATCTGTGTTTGGCATATTTAACAACATTTTTTTGGACATTAATATAACACAAAATTGTTTCCCCTTTTGAATTCGCCAGCAGCGGTAACCTTTCTGATAAGGTTATTGCATTTGGCACATTTTCTGCACGTGGCCGATGACTGGCATGTGTGTGTGTTTGTGCACATTTGAGCTGCTATCGCGCCAGATAAAAGATAAATCTTGTGTTGCAAGTGAAATGTTGTTGTAAGGAACTCCGCGGTGTTCTTCCAATCACTTCTTGCTTTTATTCCCCCTAGCATATAAAAAGAATTGAACAATATTTAATACTTAGTTGTTTCAGTTTGCTTGGTTTGAGTTTTTTTGTGCATGGAGCCTGGCAAAGGTGTGTGTTCCCTGAGTGAATTCTGGGTTTTTTTGGTTTAGCTTTACCCGAAGTCCATCACACAGTGACGCTACATGACGATTTGTCTTCATGTTCATTACTTCGACTTCTCACTAGCCTGTGAACTGTCCCCTTGTGGTGCGACTTAACTCTACCACCAAAAGATGAATGAGTCTTTATACAAGTAGAGTAAAATCAGATCCAGCAAATGCAGAGATGGAATTTACCATCTCTGATTTCAGTCTACTTAGATAATACTGCACCAGTCACCAGATTTTCAAAAGCAAAAAATAAATCTGCGCTGATTTCTGTCCACTTACCACAAATCACATTAGCAGTCACATGCCTCCAGTAGTGTAAACTATCAGCCCCATCGCAAAGTTTGCATACCTTCATGCTTTTGAACTCGTTAACCTGCAGCAAAACAATATTTTGATGATTTTTTTTTGCATTACAGGGGAAGGTTTCCACAACTATCATCACACGTTCCCCTTCGACTACGCCACCAGCGAGTTCGGCTGCAGTCTCAACCTGACCACCGCATTCATCGACCTCATGTGCTTCCTGGGTTTGGCCAAGGACTGCAGGAGGGCTTCCAAGGCGATCATAGTTGCTCGCAAGCAGAGGACGGGCGACGGCAGCCACAAAAGTGGCTGAGTCGCACGAGCCAAACAGAAAAGAAAAGAAAAGTTAAAAAAAAAATAAATGACAAACTCTGACGCCGACATGTCGAACCAAATCAGAACGTAGCAACAGTGATAGCAGCATTTCGGTGAGACCGTAGTGGTGGAGTGGTGATTACCATGCTTCTGATTATTAAGTTAAACCTCCTTCAGAGACTAATATTGGCATTGAAGAGCCAGTGACTTGGCTACATGTGCAAGCACAGCTTTTTCACCAGAATATCAAACAGACGTGGGGAGAATGGAAAGGCTAATTGGGATTTAGGTCTCTTTTGGCAGCAGCAAGACAACCAAACAAGTCTGTTAGCGGTGTGTCAAAGCAGTGATTACAGAATAATTAATCTCTTATTTATTCATGTGCTATTTATTAATAGTCTTTGGGAATTTTGAAGCTTTATTGAAATCCTTAATAGTGAGGTTTCTCTACAGGCAAGGTTTAATAGTGTCTGTATTATTTTTATTTTATTTTGTTGTTGTTTTTTTTTTTTTTAGGGTCCTTTACTCTAACTTCTGTCTGTAGTGCTTTGTTTCGCTCCACATGGAGTGGAGTTTTAATCTCAAAGCTAAGGTTTTGTTTATTTTATTGGTAAGCCAACAGTCTTACTAAACCATAAGCTGCTGTGTTCAAGGTCACCACGCAATCGAACTGTCCCCATTCATGATATGAGAGCAAACCTTGGGTGAATACAGTTCAAACTTGTTATACTTTGGTATCCTTTCAAAGCAACCGCCTTCTCTCTGGAGGGGCTCTTTAATGAAAGTGTAACGCAATGTATACCTCTGGTTGAATAGTGAAGCCGTCTGTGACTCCATTATCCACCTCTGCACAAACATAGAGGCAAATCTCTCACTTATAATTTGCAAAAAGAGAGTTGTATTTTGAATTTCAGTTTTGTTATGACAAAAGGTCTCCCTCAGATGCGGTCAATGAGGCATTAACTATTTATGTTGTCTGATATTAATGAAACATATGTCAGGATTCTTGCCCAAATGCCTTATAAGGGTAATATTATTCTACTTTTCATTTGCACATTTGCTAAAAAAATGGGGGGGAAAAAGTGCAAATTATAGAATTTAATTATGGCTTCAATTTGCTGGTTGCGTTATGACTGTTTGTAAGGAAACAAACGGAAAATTGTCATAAAAAAGGAGGACCCATTAAAAAAAAAAAAACAGACAAACTGATCCTTAAAAAAAGGTATGGGTTATTATGATTTAACTTTTACAAAAGCCAAAATATTCCTCTAAAGAACAGGATGTTGTAATATTTGTCACACTTCCTCTTTTACAGTACAAGAGTTTTTACAGTGTTAACTTCTTGAATGCCTTAAAGAATGGCACATTTTTTCAAAGAATGTTTTTGCCCACCATATGTACCATAAATAAACCAAATTTTCTACTTGTGACAAAGTATGTTTTGCTGTTTTTGTTGGAATTCTGTAATACTCTATTCGTATACTGAATTAAAAAAAAGATATATATATACAGTATATGATCATACCATTTCTTTACCTTTGTTGGTGGCTCATGGTGCTTCAGTAACGACTGCTCCTGATGCTGATAATAAAGTGCAATTATGCAAAGTCACTGCTGGATTATAAAGAGTCAAATCTCTAAGAGTGCTTCACGGACACGTGAGGTTGAGCTGCATGATCCCTGCGCCTCGGATGAAAAAAAAACATGACTGATTGGCATGTGCACCAAAGTACCTTCTAACTGCATGCATGAAACATCCAAACTTTGATTTTTAACTTAGCATTTTTAACTGCCTAGAAAGCATGTTTTCGTCTCCAATCTGTTTGTGACACAATTGATAGACATCTTGTACTTGTTAAATGCGAGCTATTGTCTCCTGTCTGCCTACCATCTGATGGGGATCTACCCCAGCTCTTCATGCCTGGCTGGCTTGTCTCGCCCACATCTTAACAATGATGTAAAACCCTCGCACTTGTTGACACATTTTGCATATCTAAAATACCTAGATGCATTGTTTGTACATTCCTAGAAGACAGTGTTATTAGATGTATACAGTACTTTTGTTCTCGTGGTGGTCAACATGTGCCTGTTGTGCAAAAGGGGTCAGAGCACTTATGGCTCCTTGCATTTCCTATTGCCAACCAGAGAGCGATCTTGCACCCTCTGCTGGTGAACTGTGGGAAATTACCTGGACAGATACAGTGCATACTCCCTTTGTGCCAACAACAGTTTATTTCCTTGCTGCACCCAATGGCTTTGGTAGATGGGCTCTTTGCTGAGGTGCTGCAGCTGTGTGGTGGACTGGAAGTGGTGTGATCTCTGCTGACAGTGACATCAGCTCTCTGTCAGATGGCTGCTGACTCTCCGCAGGCATGTAACACCACTGCGTGGTCACAGTGCCACTTATAACCCCCAAGGAGTGGCCGGGCACACCACTTCAGGAACATACCGATTACAGTACACATAGCAATACAGGTTTATTTTTTTTGGAAAGGTGCACATGTATCGAATGTTTCGGTGTGCAGTTTTTGTTATTTGTGTTGCTAGATAGTCTGCAGACAGAGGTACTGCGTTGCATCCAGACAGAAGTACTGTGTTGCTATCCTAATCTTAAAATAAATCCTTAACCATAGATGTTGAAATGTTATAGTTCTGAAAGGTTCTGAAATGTCTATTCCACCTGCTTACAATTCAAAATAGGTTTAACCCCGTTTCCCAAAACAGCATTGAAAGTGGCCTGTTATGTATAAATGTAGTGCTGCAATAAATATAACTTTGTACTTAATCTAATTTTGTATCATAAAGCTAAAACAACAGGATGGATCTCGCCTTTGTCTCATTTTACTTGTCATTCCTCTTTTAAATCTTAATCCAAAAACATCCCTTAAAGGTTCACCCTGCAAATCACTTTTCCCCCCTCTAATCCTAATTTGCACACAAGAAGGTGGCCGAAGGAGCGCCTGTGCCAAAGGAAAGGGACCTAAGGGGTCAGACGGGGTTATTGGGAGGGGTGGGGTGGGGGACGAAGCCCCCCGCTTCACGCAGAGCTGGGTAGGGACCGTCTGGATTAGAGATGCAAATGTCCTCTATCTGATCTGAGGGATCATCACTCTGGGAAATGCCTTTGAAAGGTGACCATTCAAACTGAAAATAGTCAGATTGATGGAAACGAAAGGGAGGTTTCATCACAATTTGGTTGTCAGGAGTGCGCAAAAAAGGGGGGAAAAAATCCAAGTAGTGGATGGAAGCAGCAAAGACTGATCGGGTTATGCGAAAACACCAAACTGGACAACTGGTCCAAGCAAAGAGCACCAAAAATGCGCTTTTACGCTGCGTAAAAGCGCAATGAGCCGCTGCGTAAAAGCGCATTTTTGGTGCTCTTTGCTTGGACCAGTTGTGACCATTCTTGGAGTGCCACCGAAGTGCTTATTCGAAAGTATTAATCTGGTTTTGATCCATAATTAATCAGGTATTTAGTCGCCAATCGTGACGATTTGAATCGCACTTCACTCAAAGAGCCCCAAAAATACGCGCTATCCCGAGTAACGGTCTCCGTGATTTGATTGAATCAATCACAGCACCCACTTCCTCCCCACCCAGCCAAACTTCTGTGGCTTTATCAAACAATTCCCCGTCTAGATAAATAATCCCCGACGATAGGGATAGGGATTTTTAAATAAACTACCCCCTACCACCCTGTGAGCCCCAAATTCAGGGGATCAGTGTTACACTTTTCCTCTGGGATTAGGGAGATCTTCCTCCGCCGCGGAGTGGAGGCAGGGGAGCCAGCGTGGCCCGGCCCTGCAGGCCCAGGGTGCCCTTTTGATCATGGCAGTCTCCTCTCCGCGCGATGCTCCTGATTGGCCAGGAGAGCCAGAAGGGGGAAAATCTTTAATTAAGCAGATAATCTCTTGTAGGGACGAGAGCGGCTCCATTTCAGAGTTTTGCCCCCTCCTCGAATCCTGGAAGCCCCTTGTGGAAGCTGCATGTGCTGGTAGCTCAGTTTGCTGTGCAGCCCCTCACCTGTCAGGATGTTCGTGCATTTGGAGGTTTTCTATTACATCTTCATCCTCCTGGCGCACATGAGGTCCTACTGCTGCTGGTGAGTTTGCTTTATTGTCGTTTGTTTGCAGGCACCGGTGATGCCCCCCTACTCACATTTCATGGTGAGATCTGAGATGAACACAACACACATTTTTTTCTACTAAATAAGTCATGATTTATCTACATTTTTTGCCACGATTTGTTATATTAACTGTGGCATTTTCACTTATTTTATTACATTTACTTTTAATAAGAGTTTATAAATGATAACAAATAGCTTTATTAGTGGATACTGAATAATTTACTAATTCCTTATTTGCCACTTGTAAATAAATCACAGTTTTTCACTGGTTAATACCATCTGACAGCTTATTTTTATAGAAAATCGGTGCAGATGTTCTGCATGTAAATCCTTTTAATAACCTCTTACTCACAGCTGTGTATTTGCTGGATTAAAAACTGCTTTCCAATGAGCCGCTCAGATTTGCAGCTGCCGATCTGAGACTTTTTAAGCGTCTGTAAATGGATTAAATTGTGATGTTAACAGAGTAATAGAAAGCCCACACGGCTTGTACGCTTAAGAGCATTAGGACTTTTTTTTGCACTGATGCATCACCCGTACGTGCATTTGCGAAACCTTTTTTTACTACTCATAAATTGGCCTCTATTTTGATAAAACCCTGATTAGGTTTTGTGTGCATGTCGACCCCTCGTTGTGTGCAGCATCACCTTTCATGTCTAGAAGCCCGTTTGAACAAAAATCACCAGCGCCGGTTTGCTGGTGTCATGGTTTAACATGTAACCAAGTGCACTAATGAGAGATGTTAGCAGAGGAATTTGTTAAGGACACTGAGCTTCCATGAGTGAATAAGCTCTCTCCTTTT
This sequence comes from Mullus surmuletus, assembly GCA_903171835.1. Classification (NCBI taxonomy): domain Eukaryota; kingdom Metazoa; phylum Chordata; class Actinopteri; order Syngnathiformes; family Mullidae; genus Mullus; species Mullus surmuletus. The sequence continues at coordinate 1,972,725 of CAESWR010000136.1, read as the reverse complement.
CCAGGTCAGTGAATAATTTCTTGATGACTGGACCCAAGGTAAGCCAACTTTCTTTTGATCTTCTCTCCCCGTCCCAGCGCGGGAGAGCAAACGCCGTCCCATGCATGTGTATGTTTTTTCTCCAAGTCCAAGAGTCCTCGCGATACGTTTAGACAAGCTCTGCTACCTGCCAATACCCGACGAGGGCGTTAATGATATATCAGTGACATTCTTGGGTCCTTTGTGGTTTCTCTTCCCCCCCCTTCCGTACACTTGACCTTATTCAGGGGCTCTGTGTGTCCGCGGGTGAATGTGTTAAGAGGTAAGAGAGGCGAGGGGCAGGCACTGTTGTGGTGGGTGGTCATCATTAGTGAGCCAGGCCCCTGTGAAAGAGGTGCTACTCCATCTCACCAAAGGCCACTTGAGACATATTAGTTATATTATCATTCACACAGTCTGAACGAGCAGCCGAGCAGCGGGCGAAAGCCAAGGACAGAGTGTGGCAAACAAGAGAGCCTGTAGATTCACTGATTCAAGTTTGTGCTCAGTTTACTGTTGGCAAACTGGGACGTATCAGTCACCAAAACAGAAAAATTGAGAAACCAATCACAATATATTCAGCTCTGTTTAAAAGGAGCACAAACTGATGACACGAAGAAGCCTTCGACACTCTTTGTGCATAAACGTCAATTCTGCATGTTATTTCTCTCCCCTGCAGGCGTACCTGATCTACTCCAGCAGCGTGGCGGCCGGCGCTCAGAGTGGCATAGAGGAGTGCAAGTACCAGTTCGCATGGGACCGCTGGAACTGCCCCGAGAGAGCTCTGCAGCTGTCCACACACAGCAGCCTGCGCAGCGGTGAGCCCCAGGCCTCATGTCAGCCCTGACGTCTTTATTGATAGAGCACAGGACGGGACAGGGGGGGACAACAGTGTAGACTCAAGGACACATTTTAACAGATTTGGAGGAGATTTGCTCAAGATTTGGAATTGATTAGTGCTTCTTTTGAAGATTCATCACCCACACAGAAAGCTTTTGTTGTCGTACAATGAAAATAGAAGCTTTCTATTTGAGTCCAATGTGCAGTTTTATGAAATTCATGTCAGCGTTCACAAAGTAAGGGGAGAGGAATTTCAAGATATTGTGTCGTAAAGTCAGTGGGGTCTCAGAGAAATGCACCTTTGTGCTTTATTATGCAGAACAGCCTCAAAATTGAATGGCTTCTAAAGCAAACCTCAGCCAAATTCTCTTCAATTTGGCCTTTGCGTTATCCTTCAAAGACTCACAATAAGCCCCTCTGCCACCAGCAAACCGGGAAACAGCGTTCGTCCACGCCATCAGCTCCGCCGGCGTCATGTACACCCTGACCAGGAACTGCAGCCTGGGAGATTTCGACAACTGCGGCTGCGACGACAGCAGGAACGGACAGCGAGGTGAGGGGCCTTCACACCCACGCGCGTTAAAACCGAGAAAGAGTCCAACACTGAAAAACGATTTCTCACTTCCTCATTCTTTCCGGCAGGTGGTCACGGGTGGCTGTGGGGCGGCTGCAGCGACAACGTCGGCTTTGGCGAGGCCATCGCTAAGCAGTTCGTAGACGCCTTGGAGACGGGTCAGGACGCCCGCGCCGCCATGAATCTTCACAACAACGAGGCGGGGCGCAAGGTAGAGTAGGTGCTACGGTCGTGAAAGTGCTTCCTTAGTTCTAACGGGGGCCTGCTTGTTTTCCTTTAAAAAAAAAAACCCCACTTGATTTATCTGTTGTGTCAGCGAGGTGGCCACTGAAACCGGGAGGCGGCTCATGTTTTCGAAATCTCTCCCAGCCCTCCAACTGATTGCACAGTGTAAAGCACCTTTTGAATCATTTTTTCCCTGCTCAGAATTACACTGAGTGTGCCACCCAAGCATCCCTTTCACGTCGCTATAAGTGAGGTGCCACTCGTCCCCAATAATAACAGTGTGTTCGGTGTACCAGAAGGGCCTATTTACCAGCACTGAATGCCCCTTATGACAATACCTCAACTCAAGAATCTCAGGATCACTGGTGCAAGCTTAATTAGAGATCCAGGGGAGCCAGACATTGCACAGTATTCTGTATTATGCTGCGTTTTAAAATAAGTGTTTAGTTTTATTCTTGCAATAAGGATCCCACATTTATGTTGGTCTTTGTTTAGCCCCGGGGGAGTCTGAGGGGACCACAGGCGCGCAGCTGAAGTGCTCTTTGTTTACGCTGCCTTTGCTCCCCCCTGTTGGGCCCTAGGATCCCCACGGCACCTGGAGCATCATTGTAACAGAAAAAAATAGGGGATAGAAGGAGAGAAAAAACTCCTTTTTCATTTCTCCACTCAATGGGACTCTCCATTGGGTCTTCTCACACGAGAAAACATGATGATAATGAACATGCTAAATAAATACTCCTATTTCTTCTCGGGGGACAATGGGACTCGATGTGAAACTTTGATTCAACGGGGAGTTCATCCTCTCGGCACAAAAAGAAAAACGCCCCCTTTCAACCGACAGCTGTTTTGTGTTGGGTAAAGTCAGGAAACACTGGGGACAACAGGGGAAAAAACTCGGAAAGGACCTTGAAGCTGCATTCAAATCTTTTTTGTCACCTAAACTTAAATTGACAACACATCAATCAGTGGACAATGGAAATCCTGTCACGGTTGTGTGTATTGTGCGTTTGTTATCATGTCAGTTACTCGGTGCAGCAAAACACACTCCAACCTTTGTGTTTTAACTGCAGGCCGTGAAGGGGACCATGCAGCGGACGTGCAAATGTCACGGGGTCTCGGGGAGCTGCACCACCCAGACCTGCTGGCTGCAGCTGCCGGAGTTCAGGGAGGTGGGGAACTACCTGAAGGAGAAGTACCACCGCGCCCTGAAGGTGGACCTCCTCCGAGGGGCCGGGAACAGCGCCGCCAGCCGAGGGGCCATCGCCGAGACCTTCAGCTCCATCTCCCGTAAGGAGCTGGTGCACCTGGAGGACTCCCCAGACTACTGCTTGGAGAACCGCACGCTGGGCCTGCCGGGGACGGAGGGCCGCGAGTGCCTCAAGAAGGGCAAGAACTTGAACAAGTGGGAGAAGCGCAGCTGCAAGAGGCTGTGCGGCGAGTGCGGCCTCGCCGTGGAGGAGCGCAAAGCCGAGATGGTGTCCAGCTGCAACTGCAAGTTCCACTGGTGCTGCGCGGTGAAGTGCGAGCAGTGCAGAAAGACAGTGACCAAGTATTTCTGTGTCAAGAAGCGCGCTCAGAGGGAAAGGATGGAGAGCGCCGGCAGCCGCAGGAAGAACCTCAGACTGAGGAAGAAGCACTGAGCGACTTCATCGTCTTGCTCTCATCGCATTTGTACTACTGTATTTAAGAGATATTTTTATACTTTCTTTTGCTTGTTACAACACTTTGAAAAGTCACCAGACATTTTAGAATATTCCAGTGCAACACCCTCCACAACACATTATTTATTTTCATTGAAAAAAACAAAAAAAACCCAGTAAATTTAAACAGCTGTACACAAATGTTCAGGCACCTTTGACGGTTCGGTGTTGTTTTTTTCCCTTCAAGATAGCGGACAACCGGATTCGCTAAGCAAACTGTAACGCATAGTTGCCGTCAACATGTCGTTGGAAATCTGTTAGGGTATCTGAGAGAGTCCTGCACGCAAGACAACACAAAAATGTTGCCGAACCAGAAGCCTTTTGTAAGGAGGTGAGAGAGGAAACCCCATACACCACATGTGACACTAGGCTGTCCACGTGTTTTTTATGTGAAATAAAGTGCATGAGCATTTACAGCAGCGTTGTATAGTATGTCCCCTATGAATAAAACATTTGGCTTATTTTGTATTTAAACACCAAACATTCTGTATGTTTTGAGACGAGGAAACGTTTGCGTACAGCTGTATTTGGTTTCTCATGAGCTGTGTTGGAATTAACAAACAAATTAATCATTTTTAAGTTATATCTCCATGAGTCACATAGGATCCACCGTCATCCACATAAACATCGACTAAGTCCGATTCATATCTTTGAATTAACTTTTGACAATTCAGGGCACGGTCTAATCTCCCACCACCGGCCTGCCCTGACCTTTGCTGCCCTCTCTCCGCCCTGTATTTAATTGTATATAAAATGAAGCACTTTGCACTGTACATTGTTAATTTATTGCACATCACTTCCTAGTTGTTGTTTCATTGTTAGTTGCCTATGTGGTTTGTTTTCTATTAAAATGTAATGAAACAATAATAAATCCCTCGTAATATCACTCGGCCTCATCCTTCCTCCGTGCGTTCTTTTGCGACAGTGATACTTGGAGGTAAACACAGCCTTGCCGGGGTTAGGACACTCTGGGGCAAAGCAATGAGAATGGAAAACTCCACAGCGCACTCTTCCTTTCCATCGCGTCTTTCTCAATTTCGCCTCAACAAATACCTCCCGTCCACTCCCTCATCATGGTAATCCTCAAAGAGCCCCCTAACTCCCAAGCGCTTGGAAGTTTCTTTACTGTTTAATACTAGTTTAATTAACTTTGTCCAGACAGAGCAGGGCCTGGGGGTGGAGGGCATGAGGCAAGTTGCCCTTAAAAATCATCCCGCCTCTAATTTTGTATGCTAATCTCCTTTTTCACGCCGCACCTCCTTAGGAGTGGGGGAAAGAAATGTTGGGAAAACTTTGGGTTGCCTGTGCAAGGCTTCCTGCGGCTGTTTTATTTCTGGGCCCACCTATTTGGATCCTTTCACTCCTCTAGGGCCTTCCTTTGCTCGATTTAACAATGAATGCAGAGCTAATCAGCTCTCTCGGAAATGCACCACTGTCGAGGAAGGTAATCCCTTCTTCTCCCCTCTCAATGGACTGTCGCCTTCTAAAGGACTTTGGGAAAAGGCTTTGCACAGATTCACACTGTTCGCTCAAAAGAAGTTAGTTCAAGTATTGTGACCAAACAAGTGGGTTTTATAAACACATGCTTGCCAGGATACTCACCCCACCTGCGAGTAAGGAGTGCCAGGCCCGGGCGGACTCGCACATGGCAGCCGAAGCCGGGACCCTTCAGACGAGATGGGACATGAAAGAGGAGATTAGAGATCCCATTGAGAAGGGGGCGTTCATTTCTGCACCTTCCTCCTTTTACTCAATAAAGTGTCAAGGAAACACCTTGTTGACATCTTATTTAACAAATAATGATCATAATCAAAACTCCTCCCTCGTCTGATGACCCCTGCGGGCCGGCCGCATTGCTGTGCTTGGCATGCAGCAGAAAGCCCCTCTCACCAACAAGAGAGCCGGCATACCAAGCTTTTGCCCCGCGGCTACTGTGGAGGTTCTGCCGTTTACTTTGGAGCCGGAGCACAAAGGAGGCGCATCACGAGGTTCTTTTGTTAAAAATTTTTACAGGCGATGCTTCATTGTACATGCGTTTTGGACTCATTTTTTGTGTACTGCCCGTTTGAACACACACGTACAATAAATCGCATACAGGAAAATTCCTGTGTGAGGAAAAAAAGTGGTGGAGCAGTTTGATGCACCTGTGATACTTCCTCTGTCAAGATCAATACATCAGGAGCTGGAGATGAAAGAGGCGGCCCCGCTCTAATAGGCGCTATATGAAGATAATGCGAGAATTAACCTGGAGACCTAACATCAGGTGCTGCGCCGCAGGTTCAAGGAAATGGAGGCAGCTCCAAAAAAAGAGAGAGCAGATTAATTCTCAGATTGCATAAGAGTGACACTATAATCCTTAAACGTTATTCCTGTTATCATTCATCGCTGTCGTGCTACAGTAATGGGAGTCACGCGTGAACATCCCAATCACACATGTTTTTACAGTGTTTTTTTCTGTATACCCGCTATCGTTCGTCCTTTCGCATCACAGAGCGGAGCAGCATCCACTTGCTAGTGGCGTGTGAACCACAACATTAGTGTTCACGATGACTCAGACACGCAGCCCCCACCCCCCCCCAGCCCCACCCCCACCCAGAGAGTGACACGACCTCCGACCGAAGCTGCTGAACTTCCATCTCCTGGGCCGGCCCTGTCACGTTCAATTTGCAGCCGCACATGAGCCCAAGGTGGCGGAGAGAGAGGGACGACAGCGCGGAGGAAGTGCGGGGCTTTGAGCAGATGCTTTCTCACAGAGCTCAGATCTGCAGTGTGAGAGCAGTTATTGATTAAATAGGCTAAATATAACTCTCTTATGCCTTTCTGGCCTTGGCAAGCGCCTTTTTCTAACTGCAGCTGTTTTATTTTCTTGCCTTTTTCAACACACTGCTGTTGCTACAAATGACACACACAAACACAGGTAGAAAGTGACAGCGCAGTCTGTAACAAATGGGGAAAAAACGACTTATAATGCTTCAGGGAATCCCTGACTAATAGGATTTAGGGCTTAGGGGTTCTGGACCTACAACACCTAGAGGGGCGAGGGTCAATATGAATGTGAGAGAAAGTCAACACAGATGAGGAAATATGAGTAGGACATCCATTCAGCAATCTTAAAGTCCAAAATCTGTGGAATATACATCTGATGACCTATGAAATCCTGTATGGGCCTTCAGATTCACACCAACCTCACATTCCCTTGTTGGCTTCTCTCATGATTTCAAAGTTTAAACTGGAGGGTAGATGTGGTCTGCAACAGCAGAGTATGTTTGTTTGCTATCAGCAGGATTGAGATACAAGCTTCTCTGGGCTCACCGGGGTGGTCAGTGGGTATCTGCAAAGAATGGGGAGGAGGAGAGGAGCATCAGAGGGATCAGCCCAGCTCATCTCACTGATCTGCACAGGAAACACAGAGCATGGGAACCCACCAGGGGATCCCCAAAGTAGACCCCTGGGTAGAAACCCGCTGATAAAGACTCACTTGGGAGAAAACAAACAAGTCATGTCAGATTTTCAAAAGGTTTCAGAAAATACTTTTGTTAATTTGTGTTCAATTTCTTCTTATTTGTAAAAAAAAAAAATGAAAAGGAAAATGATCAAAGTCGCAGATACTGTCTATCTGAATCAACACTGATGAAACAGAGTGACGCTCAGATGATCAGTCCACCGAGCAAGGTACAGTGTGCACTGCAGCCTCGTGAAGAGTGATCACCAGCTGATCAATACAGCAATGCTGAGGCTGTGATTACCAGAGTTAAAGATTGGCTCGAGATTTCAAAAGTGTTTGCTTAGCTGTCTAAATTTCCATATTTACTCATACAAATGTGAAATCTTTTGGATGAATATGTTAGACGTGGTGGGAAATGCATTCTGGTTCTTCAATATTTGAATTAATCTATTATTTCCTGGAAGATTAGAAACATTTTTTTTTTTAAATACAAATTACAGAGCCTTGCCTCCAGTGCACACAACTCTATATAAATATTTAATTTGAGTGCAAAGTGATTTATTTCATGATCATCTAATGTGGCAAAGTGGTCTTAAAATGCAGCTTTAAGTTGTATTGACTTTTCTTAATGTTCTTAATGTGTTGGTCGGTTAATTATAATTAATTATTTATCACTGATACTGATTATTTAGCATGTGCTCTATCACACTCTATCACAACCTCTTCACTATGTGGATAAATTATATCTCACTATCACATTTTTCCAAACAAAAATAATAATACTGTAACATCTGTATCGTGTATATTGAGAATAATTGCTTTTATGGTGGAACTATTGTATTATGGCCACTGCATTATTATCATTATTTTTCGATTATGCCACAATGCCTCAGTGTTCAGTGTGGAGGCAAAAAGGTGCAGTAAAAAAAAGAGACACAGAAAGTAATTCTCTAAAAGAAATGGGAAAATATTAAATCCTACACATACTTTTGGCTCATATTGATGTAATCAAAGTGTAAAATGTTCTTATAACTGAATCCTCGTGAGACAAAGAGTTTAAGAGGCCTTGCCTTTATTTGTACCACAATCTGAGATTTCCTGAAAGAAGAAAAAAAGGTAAAATAGCTCTCTCTAGTGGGAACGTAAACGCATTACAACACGAGCAGCGAAGTCCTCCGGCGCAGCAGGGGGCGCTGTCCCACACCCTCGCCATCAGTCAGGTCCATCTTTCTCGCCTAGTTTGTATCGTTGGTTTTCTGGCTGTCAACACGGTGTGTAAACAGGGCACACGGAACAGACCCGGAGAGAAGTGCCGCTGTCGGCAGGACCGCACACTTTCTCCCCGCGGCGACTCAACACTCCTGAATGGGAAAAGCTTGAACGAACACATCCGTCGCCGGGCAGCAGCGTCGCGGCGCAGAGTGCGGAGGACCGGACGCGGGGGTTTACGGCGCAGCGAAGAAGACGATGGCAGCGGCGACCGTCGTGGAGGCTGATCGGGCGGCGAGCGATGGAGGAGCCGCGTTCTCCGGCGTCCAGGACCGGGACTGGGACGAGGCTCAGCTGCGGAAATACTCGTTCCCCACCAAGCCCATCCCCAGGCTGTCCCACACCGACCCCAGAGCAGAGGCGCTCATAAACAACGAGGTAAACTTTTATCTCTATATCACTTTGCTGCACCAGGTTTCACGACAAGAACCACAGAAGCTTTGTTTTATTATTATTATTTTTTAATGCAATTAAATCATAGCAAAAATCACTTTGAATTGAAATTGAAATTAAAATCGAAAGTGCACTTTAGTATCTGAAGATGAAGTCTTGCAAGTCTGCAAGCAGTGAAAGCTTTTTTCTCCCTTT
>CAESWR010000136.1:1950238-1964016 GCA_903171835.1 Mullus surmuletus | reverse complement strand
TCATGTGGATTGCGACTGGGATCTGCTGGGAGACACCTGCTGAGACACCAGGACAGCTTGCTGGAGAAGAGAGCAGCTTTTTATTATTTATTTTGTGTTTCAGTCAACTTTTCTGTCTCTCATGTGCAAGACGTGTGCAACACAACTTGCAGAATCTAACAATGCACAGTCCTAGCCTTGTTAGGAAGGAAGCACTTATATTTGTAACTCACTGTCACAAATAATCATAAATTATATGTAATCAATCTAATTAGCTTGGATACAATATACCCAAATGAATCACTTTTTTGGCACTTGGCAATAGAGCGGAATTGGATTCTGTCTGAATTCTCTTATTGTGGGTGTCGGCAGCAGATTTTCAAAGGCGGTGTCAACCTGTACAATGATAACTAATGTGGAAATCTTCCAATGATGGTGTCTAATTAGTGCCTGATGAGTCAAGCAGCATTTCCAAAGAAAAAGGGCCGGAAAATCCTGCACCAGTAACATTTGATAATAACAATAACGTGACAATCTGCATGAAATACTTGCAGCCCTGGTTTCATTTCATAGACATCTGCAAAGGTTGCCTGCTACTAAAACACAGACCTCGTTTGGGTTTCTCTGTGATGCTGATGAGACATACTGCGGTAGATTTAAGTGCAAGACAAAAAAAAAATCCTGCATGTACATGTACTTTTATTTAGTCTGTCATCGAGAGTACTTCCATCTTTGCTGTCTCCACTCAGCTTGTGATAGCATTGCACAAGTGAAGTCTTGAGAAAGTGTCCTAGAATAGTATCACATGCAGTGTTTGCAAGAAATTATTCAAAGTTTCTGACAAAATATTTGATTTTCATATGTTTGGTTCTGTCTAGCGGTCAGTTGATAAAAATCCGAAAGTGAGGTAGAAAGGAATGCACGGCCTTGGGTTACATTATAATTCCCCCACATTGTTGTTGCACGATGAGGAGCCTTGAAGCCCATGAGAAATCATTTCTATTGACAGTATTCTCTTTTTCTCTTGAATGAAAATGTGTTTAACCTCCCTTCTGCACCAGTCCTGCAGACCTACATACAAGTGAAACAATACATCAAGCACAAAAAGCTCCAGCGAGCTTGCAGGGGCTCCCACTGACACATATACTTTATATAGGCTACGGTGGCAGAGCTGCTCTTGTGCGCATGCGCCACTCAGAACCGTTCACCCATTCAACAGAAGGCGTGGATGCTCTCCGGTGTTGAGCGGGGGCTGTGCGACTGTTTCTTCAGATAAACTCCAGCACCACTCGGATAATAAAATGCACTCTTATGAACCACGGGGATTGATTTTTTTTAATACACCTTCTTATTGGTTCTCGGCGTTCGGCTGGTAAAGAGGGGAAGCCGCGCGCGTGCCGGCGGGGTGTTCCGGGAGAATCGGCGATGATGTCCAAACATGACGAACGCACGTGCGGGATACGAAGATAATTATAAGCTCTATAAACCTTTCAAAATGCACAAATACAATAATTGATTAATGATTTAAAGCTGGAGCAGCAGTAAGTGGGCGACACCTGCTTAACACCGACACAGAACTGGTTGAAATTGCGCCGTTATTTCATCCATGTGCTTTGATTTTACCCCTAAGTATCTTTTTTCTTTTTGTTTTTTTTTAAACTCGTTCACGGGAAAAAGTGAAAGCGATCGGGTGCAGAGGCGGCGGGAGCGCGCACACTGGTGTACGTTCAGTCTGTCACGTAGCCCTCGCTGCTCCGTGGATCCGGTGGCACTCTGCGCCGTCCGCCCACTGCGCAGGTCGCTGCGTGTCCTCCTCTATAGCAACCGTCTCATTCAACACAACACGGAATATATTAGAAAAAAGGGAAGAAAAAAAATGCACTTAGGTGTTTTAAGTTTCAAGAGTAGATTTAGTGATTTGATGTGAGATGTCATTAATCTCTGCAAAGTGATGGGAGTTTATAGATCAAATGATTTCCAGTCCATTTGTTGCATTCTTGGAGGTTTTTCTTCTGCGCCCCTTGACATTTTTAAACATGTTGGATCTCACAGAACATAATCTCCCCAGAAAACACCCTTACTCGGTTGCATTTGACGTGCGTTTTGAGACCCGTGGGTGGATCCCAAAGAGGTGTGCCTGAGAGCATTGCAGACGGTGTCTCACGGCGAACATTAATACACCCTGACTTTGATCACAGTCAGTCCGACCTCAGAGAAGCGAGCAGACGGTTACACGCACACTCAGGTGATTTGATGAAACCGCAGCATGAGGAAGTAGCAGCACATCATCACCCCAAGTGCCGCGCCGAAGAATTTTCCAGTGCTCGGGGTTTAACTACCCGTAGTGTGTGCTGGTGCATGTATTCATGTTTGCTCAGAGGGGTCACGTATTTGGCCATAGTATATAAATGGAGACGATTTCCGGGAACATTTGCAAACCTTGAGACTTTTGGCCCTGAGGTGAATTCCCAGGACACGTGTACTTCCAAGCATAAAGGAAATCACAAAGCAGCACACTTTGCTGTAAAAGAAGATGCTACAGTGAGTGCACGCATGACCTGCGTGAACTTCAGAGTGCAAGTGAGAAGGATATAAGCAGGATGAGGCTGTAAATAAGAGTGACAGTGTTATGAAGATACTAATATTAAGTCACTTGGCATCTATGAGAAACTGAGAATCTCGGGTGTATCGTTGCATGAAAGGAGTGTTGCAAAACTAGAATCCTTTTCTAAGGAAAATATCAGAATCACAGACAAAGAACTGCGGGTGTTCCTGGGCACTGGCAGTGTAGTTTTTGCTCATTGTATTTTTATTTAAATATGTGAAATAAACCACCAGTAGGCATTCATTAACATGTCGCTGTTTTTTTGTGTCTTTTCCTCCTAGGAACCCGTGGTTTTAACAGATACGAACCTTGTGTATCCCGCTCTCAAATGGGACATCTCGTACCTCCAGGAGAACATTGGCAATGGGGACTTCTCTGTTTACATGGCGGAAAACCACAAATTTCTTTACTACGACGAGAAAAAAATGGCCAACTTCGGGAACTTTGTGCCCAAGTCGCGGCGAATGGAAATGAAATTCTCGGAGTTCGTCCAGAAAATGCACGAAACGGAAGAAATGGGAGGTGACGAGAGGTGGGTTTCGTGGCTTCTAAACAACCTCTGGCGAATACTGACTGCACACAAGATCCCGCACGTAGCCAGGAACAAGATGTTAGCGCTGCTCGATGTAATCCGGTTTTTTTTCTCTCACAAAATGTAAGAGCACAGGAAAGTGGAGTGAGTGACTCAGCATTGTGCCTGTGACCTGGCTACACACACGCACATAAACACACACATAAACACACACACTATGCTCCTAGTTTGACTGGCGCACACCCAGTCGCTGTTATCTATCCAGATTTGCACTCCACTTCCCTCCCTGTCATATTACTCTCATATAACTGAAATATAAACACTATGTAAACAAGCTTAACTTCTGCAGATGCCTTTTTGTGCACCTCAAGTGAAGTGTAACCGTCGCGACCTCTCGAGTGAATTGCAGCGAGGCTCAGTGTGCTTGTGTTTCTCCCCCCCCCCTCCCCTCAACCCCCCGCCACTGCTTTTCAAGGGTGTACCTGCAGCAGACCTTGAACGACACCGTCGGAAAGAAAATAGTTGTTGACTTCCTCGGTTTCAACTGGAACTGGATCAACATGCAGCAAGCCAAGAGAAACTGGGGACAGCTGACATCCAACCTCCTGCTCATCGGCATGGAGGGTAAGCAGCGTTACATAAGGGATCCCGCTGTCGCACTTTTCCCCCAGTAAAGTTGAGGCTGACTTCTGCGTCTTTCGTTCTGAATTTGCGTTCTCCCGCCGCAGGTAACGTGACGCCAGCGCATTACGACGAGCAGCAGAACTTCTTTGCACAGATCAAAGGCCACAAGAGATGCATCCTCTTTCCCCCGGACCAGTTTGAGTGTCTCTATCCGTACCCTGTGCATCACCCCTGCGACAGGCAGAGTCAAGTAAGCTATAAATATTTTAAAGCCCACTTAGCTTTTATGGGGTGAACTTCACTTCTCTGCTTTTCCGTGTATCTCGTGCTCGGTTTGGAAGCCATCATCAGCTCTCAAGAGGGGAGTGCGAAATATACTGATGTTGCAACATGAATCGATGTGGGGAAAGGGTTTGTGCTTGCGATTTGTCCGAATTTTTGATGTTCACTGATCTCTGGTTTTCATTAATAGGTAGATTTTGATAACCCCGACTATGAGAGGTATCCCGATTTCAAAAACGTTGTCGGCTACGAGGCAGTTGTGGGCCCAGGAGACGTGCTCTACATCCCCATGTATTGGTGAGAAGGACATGATGATAATGGTGATGATGGTGATGATGTTGCATGCAAATGTTACCTGCCGACGAGAATACACGAGTGCCAAGACTAAACCAGTGGCGTTAGATCTCGCATGCACTGCCTGCAGACATGGCTTCATGCTCTTTGGCTTTCAATTGGACAGGCTTTGATTTAATCGTTATAAATGCCGTTTGAAAATTGTCAGTAAGTGGGTGTTTGCTCAGCCAAAAGTCATTTTATAGTGTTGTTGAAGATTAGGGTGTCAAAGAAGTCGACAGTGACAGCAAAATGGTGATGCGAGTTCATGAACTCAGATATCAGGATACTTACTGGCATGAATCTAACATCTTTTTAAACACCAAACTTAACATAATGCTGGCAGCTTCTATAGCAACCTCCCACTTTCATTTACTAGCACTGTAGAGTTGATAGTTTGTTGGCATCAGGAAGTGCGGGGACCCGAATATCCTGTCTGTCCTGTCTGAGATACACGAATTAGTATTTTTTCTTCTCGCGCCAGGTGGCATCACATTGAATCGCTGCTGAATGGTGGAGTGACCATCACGGTAAACTTTTGGTACAAAGTAAGTAACCACAACCGATCCGTGTCACTGTGCCTGCTGGCTCGCTCCTTTTCCCTTCACCCCCTAAACTCCTCACCCTGCTCTTCCGTTCAGGGGGCCCCCACACCCAAGAGGATAGAGTACCCACTGCGAGCTCATCAGAAGGTGGCCATCATGAGAAACATCGAGAAGATGCTGGGAGAAGCGCTCGGCAACCCACATGAAGTAAGAAAACAAACAAACACAACAACAGATACCCTCTTCCTATCATCAATGGGGCAAGTTGTGCATGAATGTCGGGCTGCTAGTTTCTAGACCATCGAATAAGTCGTGCATTTAGGTCACCTGTTGCATAAAGTCCCTGGGGCATGCCGGCCCTCGCAGTAACCCAGATACTGCGAATATTTATGGCTTACCTGATTTAGTACAGAGGAAAGATATATGCAGTTTGTGATGTCTGACATTGAAGTAGCTTTTTTTATAACAGAGACTTTTTTTTTACTGTCTCTGTGTAGGTTGGACCTTTACTGAAAACGATGATCAAGGGGCGATATGAAGAATCTCATTTGGAGCCACACCCGTAACGGTTGCCTGTCCGGCCGGCCGGCTGCTTCTGAAGACTATGCGCGCAAATCTTAGACTGCTGCGTGTGTAATAACGCATTCTGACTTTGGGGCTACACATCGCTGCATGGCACTAAGTGGCCAACCCGAAACCATCCTGCTTCTCCGAGTGCCATTTGTCCACCGCAAACACAACAACTGCAGAAGAAACTAACTCATGGGGGGAAAAAAAAGTGTGTTCTATTGTCTTTGAGGAGAAGGCTGAGAACTGATGAAAGTCCAGAAGAATTTCTGTCAATCAGTGTTTTCTCAACATTCTCACAATTCGCTGTTGGGTATTCGTGTGCATTTGCTCACCCAGTCGGTACCAATTGTCGGTACCTTTAGAGCAACCTCAATTTGTAGACCACTAATGGATAAGTCAATGGGGTATTATTTTACTGTATATAATTAGTTGAATACAGGATATTTATCACATACAGTACATGTAACAGTAACACAGTTGTGGCCATACTGAATCATTTATCACTGTCATGAACATAGCTGTAGAACCAAATTTGCTCATACCTCTAAAGATAACAGGTTATTTGAGTGTGTTTGGAATACTTGTCCAAGTAATTTGCGTTATCTCTAGTAATGCAGCATTGTTGGGCTTATCAGCAAGAATCATCCCCCTGCAGAGGCACCACACGGACGGTAATAACTCACAGAAGAACAGTAATCAAAATGTTCATGAAACATGATCAAAAGTATGTGAGGGTGTTTGAAAAAAAGGTGGAAGTGGGTACATATTTTGCTTGAGAAATATGTGACCGCTTGCAGCTAAGTGACAGTGATTGCTTTGCATTATTTATGCTCTTTTATTGTTTTGATTATTATTTACAGACTTTTGGATGTGCTATTCTGCATACCACTGATAAGTGAGGGAGTACTAAGATAAATACGACAGTTTTAGTTGCAAATATGATTAATTTTAGGAGTTAAAACATGATATGTTACGGAAACATTTTTATAGGGGATGTTTTTTTGTAATATGATGGTTTAAGCTACTAGTGTAAAACTGGTAATTGATTGATTTTTGTAAAAGTGTTAAACTGAATTAGCAGGTCCGTCTGCTGGAGAGTATCTGATGCATCATTGCAACGCAACAGTGCACCATCTAGTGGCCAGGTCTGAAGTTGCATGTAAAGCCTTCCATTGTCAGCTGGTTCATGCACTACACTGTTTCAATACTCCTATTTGTATGCTGCATTGAATGTTTTAGAATTGAGCTATGACTGAACTTCATTGTATACAGAAGTGGTGACAACCTGCACTTGCTCTATGATTCTGCTTTTGGTTGAAAATATACATAAATGCACTTATTTGTACTTTCCTTTAGCCATATTTTGAAGACCTTAGGTTTGAAGCAACTTACACGCTGGATGTTGTTGTGAAAATTTTGAATGCCTGTCAAACTATTTTGAAAATGTGTATCGGAATACAGGTGAGGGTCATTTTCATGTGTTCCTTATGTGCCAAACCTAAAGATGGGGTATTTTCATTTTCAGGGAGCATTGTTTACCTGGGACATTTGATTGATTATCAAGTGGTGAACTCTTATTTCAGCAGGGGTCTCAACTGGTTGTAATGGTGAGCCTTCAGATTGCTCAGTGTAGATACCGATTTCTCATAGAAGTACACGATGGATGAGTGATGTTCCCTCTGTAAAAATGTACCTGATGTAACACTGATGTGTCATCTCTCCTCTATTGTTAGGTTAACCTTGTTTACGAAATGTGCCTTGCAAAGCAACGGCATGGCACTATATGTAAGACCTCATTTTTGTTTAATTTCATGGTCAAAATGCTTCTTATCACTAAGCTTTAAAGGCGAGACTTACAAGGGTCTATATATGAAAGGCATGATTTTGAAATGGATGCCCGTTCGGTTTTCATTTTTAAACATGTGCTCTTTGTGTTTCTCTAATTAAAGTTTGTTTGCAAAGTTCTGTGCTGCTGAAAATTTGTGATTTACCGTTCAGTTCGATTAAAATATTGTGGTTCACTGTTCTTGTGTAATGGACAAATAAATCAAAGGAAGCAATGTGAATGGTAGACTACAAAAATCATTATTTATTTACTATAAATTGTGCGTCAGTGGTTTCTCAAAGCGAGGGGTGAAGTCTAAGTTGTGTTTCGACAGTTTCAGTAAATCCGTTCCATGCTCTACATTAACACCGTCATAATAGTTACAGACAACATTGCTGCTTATAATGACAGGTTTCAGTAACAATCGGTTACACCTTTATTCAGGAAAAGTATATTATACCACCAAAACAACTGCTTATAGCTTACTCCAAATGGTTACTGAGTAAAGCAAAATACAAGTAAAAAATCCAAACGGACCCATTTATACTAATGTACAATGATCAAGAATAAAAGAATAAATCCATCCAATCGTAAAAATAAAAAAAATAAAAAAATCTCCAACCAAAAAGAAGGTTACAAGTCAAATTCACACAACACAAATAAGAGAAAATGAGAACCACTCCAGTCACAGGAAACAGACAAACAACAGCCCTCTTCACAATGAGCACACAACACTTTGCAAATCTAAAACATCTATATCAAAAATAAAGATGATGCTGTATAAGTGACCTTAAAAATCGACTTCTTCAGCAGCATGATTCTGTATATTTACAGTCTGTTAATATGCCGATGATTCATAGATTTCTAATGGTTTCCTGTACACCGTTTTGTTTTTCCAAGGAATGAACAAACAGTGAAGTTGATTTTCATTTCAGCTGGTTTGCAAACACAAATGCATCCCTTGAGGAATCACAACTCAACTGAGTCGCCTACAAATGACTGATGTTTCCTCCTCTGCTGCCTTAGTTGTATTTGGCCAAGTCTTACATTTCGCAGGTGTCGCCAGGGTCACCATATGAATATTTCTTTTTTAGTTACAATAACATAATAAACAACGTTTTCGGATTTACACAATTACATTTTTAAAAGGAGCAGATGACATAATCTTGATGTAGTGTGTAAAAGAAAAAAGACTGAATGTGGGCCTCCATACAGCTATGTGGCTGTCTCAAGGCGATTCTTTGGCTGCCTTGAAAGCACCCAATATGTTTCATTATCCAGATAACATAAACAGTCTAGCAAATAAAAATCCAGAAACCCTCGATTTGGGAATAAGATAAGGTAAGTAAGAGTTACCTGGGTAAATTAAAAAGTTACCTGGCTAAATTAAGAGATACCTGACGACTGATACTTTGGTAGACATTCAGCAATGTACAAACTAGCCATGACTATAAATGCTTGTAGCACAATCAAAATACGCCACATGTTGAATTGACAGGTGAAGAATGATGAGGGCATCCACAGTACAAAGTTCAAAGTCTCATACAAACTAGATTTTTGTAAAAACTATTTTGGAACATGACAAATTGTCCAAAAATCCACGAGGCTTGAGCAACCATTGTTCACGCATTCCAGGAGGTCTCACAGCTGTCTGGGAGCATGACACCCGTTCTATGTTAAGGATGGAGCTTCTGATCATCAGCTAGCTCTTGCTAGCCGGCCGCTCGCTTATTTTGCTGTGAGTGGTTGCTGTCATAATAGTGGAATGGTTACGGTCTAGGGAAAAAAAAGACAACTGGCAGAGTCATGGCTTGGGTTAAAACAAACACGGCCTCCAGGGTATGTTTGGACTGAGACTGCACTACAATGTTAAAGTCAAACTTAAAATTGGCATCAGTGTTGTAATATGTACATTAAAGAGCAGTTCTAACATCGAGAGGAAAAGTGTACAGCACCACTAGAACTTTACAGAAAGAATGACAGATTCACTTCAACAACATCCTGTCATAAATATGAATCCACACTCTAAGTTTAAGAATATACAAATTGAAAACGTAGGGAAATCAAGAGGTTAAAACAAAGTCAGTCAGTGCAACATCAGACCTGCTGAGATGGCGTATAGATTAGGTTAGGTTGTCACACTTACAAGAACACAGGTCACAACATTCCCACCACTATACCATACATGATTCCTAAAGCTTCATAAGGAAATACAACTGAAACATTTTTTGTAAGTATCTATTGAATGTTTGAACCAAGGCAGATAATGGTAATGTTTATTTTAAATAAGCCACTGACATACTAACAAATATCATCCATTAAATGGGGAATATCCAACAAATTTGGGCTAAACCAATAAATTAAAGAGTGTAAACAATATTGTCAGTAGCTGCTCTCAGAAAATGTTACTCGTCATCAATGAAACCTGTATTTTCGTGCAGGCTTGAGGTTGACGTACGTCTTCTTCATGTCCTCTGCCTCATTTGTCTTCACCAGCTGATATCGCTCTCCCTTTGTGGTGACCACCTGGTTGCTGTGGTATCGAACAAGCTTTTTCGGAGCCTGTGGAAATCGCACACAAAATGTTTGTACATGAGACATATGTTATGTTATTGATAGCTGAGGCCACACTGAACATATTAAGTAAGGAGACTTGCATCTTTGGGAGCAACAGGCCGGTGCGTCTTCTTGTCCTCTTCCCTGTCAACTAACATGTACCTGCAGAGATGCACAGGCATGAAATTAGCTGCAAAGACGTGAACTTTTCAGGTTTATAGGTATATTACATTCCAACATACTTCTCCAGGATGCTTTCCTTCAGTTTCCGATCTCCCACTGAGGAAACGTTCTTCCCATGATCCATCTGAAACAAAAGTCATCATCAAATCTCTCTGTTACATCTGCTGCCACAACTTTTGAGTGGTCAATGCAATACAGTTATTCTGTTTGTAGACTCACATTAAGAGGAGTGGGACTGAGCTGGACATCCCCCTCTATGATAAGACGCACAGCTTCCTCCATGTCTCCTTTGGCAATAGACAAGGCGCTGCGGGCCTCAGAGAGACTACATTTGGGAAACATCTCCAGCAGGTGTTGCTCCTGTATTTCCCACTCAGACATTGGTTGCTGATTAAAATAGTGTTGTAAATCAATAAAAGCGGTCACCACAAAGAAAGTACATGTTAATCGATTGTTAGTAAGAAAACAAACAAATGAATCAAAGAAGGGGAATAAATGTGTTTCTGAGCGTTTCAAAGATTACCTTGGCGGTGGCGCCCTCTGTCTGTGTTTTGAGGCACTGCATTTCTCTCCCTTGAGGTGGAGGTCCACTGGGCTGAGTTGTGAGTTTGAGTGAACTATCACTTGTCTTTGGCACATTGGTGTCCTCATCAGCTAAAATGTAACCAACAACAAATGAGCCCCATTTGACAGTTTGTGAAGACACAGCAATGTGTCTTGTAGTAAAGATTGACACAACATACTGTGTAAAAAGTTAATAAATACACTACCTGAGTTCCTTGCTGAAGCTAACTTTGAGGCCAAGCTGAACATCATTTCACAGACTTTAACACTGCAAAAACAATGGATAAAAAGATTGGGTGTCTATTGATAAGAAGTGTACATTATATCACATCTGTTTCTTACAATATTTTCCTTATGTTTACCTGTCAATCTCTGCAAAGCCTGGTATGTATGCTTCCAACATCTCTGCAAAGACCTCCACATCAAAGTTCTCCTCAACACTCTGCTGGGAACCCAGATCCTCCAGGACTCCGGTGATGTAGGACAGAAGAACATCATCCAATGTACTGCACAGGGTAGCGAGGAAGAAGTTAGGGTCGCTCTGAAAACAGAGTTGTTTCAAACTGCACAAAGGAAAGACGGATTACCTGAGATCGGCATCAGGAATATACACCTGAATGAATTCATGGAGCGCGTTGTGGATGATTTTGTGGAGGTCCATTGCTGTTCTCCTGACTGCTGCAGACGAAGAGGGACGATAAAACGAACTTGCACTTAGGGCGAGGGCAGTTCAAGTGAGTAACACTGACCCCAGACCCCAAATAACCAAACACAGCAGTTGTCAGCCACGTCCCAAATATGGCATTAAACAGCATGGCAGGCTTACATGAACAAGTTACCAAAGCACTTGTTATGAAAGCGTTTTACTGCTGTTATCAAACATGCCACGTGGTCTCCTGCTGTGCTGCTTTGACTGCTGTCATTTAAACTCGACTTAATTAAGATAATTACGATGCAACGCTAATGATCAACAAACACTGAGCGTTGTGACACTTCGTGCAGCGTTAGCATGCAGCCTTTGTTGACGCCACAGAGAAGCGACAACACTGGTTCTTTATTACGTCATTTGAAAGGCATGTATTTAACCGAACAACGTCAGTGTATTTCCACCCCCACGCACTCTGTCTGCAGAACTCACACCATCGTTCCCCACATTGTTAGTATCCGCTGTGCGGAGGAGCGTTAGCTGCTAACAGCTAGCGGCTAACGCTACATGCAAAACCAAGCGCGGATGTTTTTTGCACCGAAAAGCCTCTTTCTGATATAAAAACACTCACTGTGACTAATAGTACGAGGACATGAAGGTTAAAGTTCTCCTCGGATGTATTCCTGAGAAGCTGCTCAGCGCGGTGCGTACAGTGTTTGTGTCCGTGCAGCTCGCTGCTGAACCCGCACGATTCAAAACATTGCGACGTCACTTCCGGTCTTTTAATTAGTCTCATTGAAGGCGGCTGGTCATTTTTTTCCCCCCAGAAGAAGAAGCGTGTTGCTAGGCAGCTTGGCTGTGATTGGTGGCAAACCCGACGGTGTGCTGTGAAGAACCGGGGTTCTGGAGCTGAGTGAGTGAGTTACTAAGTGTTGTTCTGTCAAATAACGCGAACTGGAAGTGGACATTTTGTTTTTATGTTATAATTGAAAAGTTATTTGTCGACCGGAAGCGCTCCAAGTTTGGCGGGCTCTTCCCTGCTCCACGCTGCACACCTCTGACAAGTGTCAGGAAAACACAGCAGATAAACAAACAAGACAAACAAATATTTATAAAAAGAACATTTTGAGTCTGTTAAGTCTCCTGTTAAGTCAAAACAATGAATTAAACACATGCAGAATACTGCCTTAAACAGCCACTCTGAGGTCCTATTATGCACTTCCGTCTTATAAATCATCATGGTTCACATGGATAATAATTATTTACTATTTAAACACCAAATCCTTTGAAGACTCATTCTATTATTCCAGAATTCTAAAATATTAAACATCAATATGTTTCAGGGCACTTCATTAGTTGGGGAAAAAAGCTTAATTAAATCTGTTCACACAAAAACACTAGATATAATATTCTTGGGGGAGTCCAGTCTGTTCTGTCCAAATGTCATGGTGCTTCTATAAACATCTCATTTGTTGTCTTTAAAAGAATTAAGCTTTTTACTGCCCAACTTTTGTACCTGAATCATCATACCCTCTTGCCTACACAAGGCCAGTAAATAGTCTACTCTCACTTGGGCTTTATCTTATATCTTTTGCCAGATCCATACATAGTTGATGATCACGGTGTTATCTGAGGCAACATCAATGATGTCATCAGATCCTGCTCTCGGTTACCTCCGCCTGTGTTGGTATTATAGCAGATATGTACCTGTAAATCATTAATGCCTATTCAATTGTTTCCGTGCTCTCTTGGCAGTATCTCTTGCCGGCTGTAGTATTTCATGGGGAAATATGGTACACGCTCCTGATAAAAAAAAAAAAAAAAAAGGAGGAACAATTCGCAACTTGGCTGACCTCTGTTTCAACTCTGAGCTCATGGCTAGACTGGTATAGCTGTGGTGGGAGGAGAGAGTGTGTAACACCGACAGAAACATCTCCGTGTGGGCATTGACTGACACTGAGTGCAATTAAAATGACATGCACTCATATACTCAGGGCTGTAATATACTTTAATTTTGTGTTATTCATAAACTAAGGCATACAGTGATATAACCGTGGCCAGTATTTATTAATCGTTCATGGGAGAACTGTTCTCTGTCATGTTACAACACCTCATCTCGAAGCGGAATCACATTTCCCTTCTGAATATATCAATAGTAAAGCCATAAATATGAATACTGACTTAAGATCAGTGGCGTTTCAAAGTTCCACATTCTGACGCAAGGTGGCAGCATTGAGTTATAAAGCACTAAAGCCCATTCACAGCATACAGTATCCAGCACTGCTCCGTAATGTGCTTGTGGCAAAAGAAGAAGAAACCAAAAAAGATTAATAGCTTTTAATACAAAAGCATGTTGGGTCAATATGCCCTCATTGTCATATTTTAAAAAATAGATGTGTTCGTACTGTGACATGCCTCAACAATAAAACGCAAAAGTTTGGAGTGAAGTTCATCTGTGCATTCATGTGCTCAGATGTGGTTAAATTAAAAAGATAAATTTGATGTTGTGATGGAAGATCTTCCAGCCTGAATTT
>CAESWR010000136.1:1901752-1932692 GCA_903171835.1 Mullus surmuletus | reverse complement strand
TTTTTTTTTTTTTTTTTTAAATGTTCCTTTCCTTGTGATCCCAGATTTTGTGCTCTTCTTGTGTGCCTTTGTGTGTCCCCCCGCGCATTTGTGTGCAAGTATGTGTTTTTCTGTGTTGGAGTCTACACCGTAGAGCTGTCATTATTCATTGACCACAGATGTAAATGGATCTAAACAATGGGACGCGCGTGCTGCGGGTAGCGATCGCCCCTGGAGAGGACAAGGCCTGCTGAAATTAATAGGCCTCCCGTGGCTAAATAAGCAATGGCAAAATAAGCCTAAATGTCCCCCAATCGCATGACAGACAGGGCCCAAGAATCGGAACAGCAGGTAGTTATTATATGAATTGCTGGAGAGGGACATATTGCAGACCCAACATGCCACATCAAAACCATCACACTGATCTGGATTTGAGTCATTATGTGTGCATGTTACGTATCAGTTGAAAGAAAAGAGCCATGCAATATTTCCTGCTGTTTTTGTTTTAAAAGTCTCGCCGATGCCACTGTAAAGACGTTAACATGCATTTTTTTTTGTGTGTAGGCTAAATCAAGTAAATTTAGATGCTGAAACAATGTTTTTCCATCAGAGAGCACCGCATATGGGCCATCATATGTCCCAAACGCTAATGTTGGAAAAAAGGTTGCAAAATATGGGTAGAAATATGCTCCTTAGCTAGAAGACACACTTCTTTGAGCCATGGGCTCATTTCTAATTCTGAGAGCTGGTACACAAAATGGTCCAACATTTAAAGCGACTGGCGGGGGGTAAATTAGTGCTCCAAGATGAATTATCATACAATTAAGGACTCCAGAATGTGCCAGAACACAAAACACACAATATGGAGGAAAGACCTACTTTCACCATAATTCATCACAGACAGGCTAGTGTCCCGTCCTCCTCTCTAGAAACAGGGTTTGGCTTTCTTGCACATTTGCACTAATGCTTGATTCGATGCTGCAGCAGTAGATTCCTGTAGTGTCATCTGTTGTTTGCCTCTCACATTTTTTTACATTTCACATATACATTCTCTCTGAAACACCTTGTAATTGTAAGTGTCCTCAAGACACCTTAACCTGTGCATTCACATCTTAAGTATCAGCGTTTAATTTTTCACGATATACAGAAGCTGTTTCTCTCTTCTACTGGTTCCTGTGTGGTGATAAAGGTGGATGTATTGTGGATCCGAGCCGTGTGGAGTGATGGGGCTGCTGAGGTGGTCAATAATCTATTACAGCACACAGCCCTCAGCAGAGTGACAAATGTCTGTCAGAGGAATAGGCCCAGAAAGGTCAGAGCTTGGCTACTGACCTCAGCCCCCCCACCCCCCGCCCCAGCCTCTGCGCATAGACACAGAAGGCTGACGCAGACTACAGTGAAATGCTCAGTTTGATGGAAGGCGCCTGTTTTTGTGCCAACACATAGTCATCAAAACATGCAGACTTTTGAAAATTAATTAACCTTTGCAGTCATGTCAGTAAATCACTGCATCCAACTCGTCACACTTGTAATCCGTGGCATCGTGTCACCTAATCCGTGCACATCTCACATCCTGAATACCAATGTGTATCATTTTGTATTGAGTGAGTGATAATTTCAGAAATGCCTTTGGTCATTGTTTGTGCATTCTGGATGCTGCGTGCATTTACTTATACCTGTAAAACGCTCTGTGCAAAAGAGGCAACAATCATTGATTGTGTTCATTTCACAATTCTGTTTGTAATTTGGAGCAAGAAAAAATAAACAGCAGGATACTGCAATTTACATATTTTAAGCTTGAGAGAGCCGAAAGGCCATGAATAAACACACCCATGAGTGTGCAGAAGATGTATCAAATCACTTTTGCATGTATTTCTCATAAATGTGCAACAATAACTGTAGGTCAGTGGTCAGTAGTTTTGCTCTTTGCAGATGTATATCTGTGTAGAAGTATTACATTAATATCACAAAAAGACTGTGGTTATCATAAATAGATATTGGTAAGGGGAAACATCATAAAATGAAAGGCTGGGGATGCTCTGTGGTTTTGGTCTGCCAAATAAAGTGACACAAAGCAACTTCAATGCAATCGAACTGCCTTAAGGATCATTAGTATCACCACCGCATATGGACAGTGATGAAGCCTTCTGCCCATCCTTTTCCGTTCATTTCATCCGTGCCCGCACATGCTTTTCAGAAAGCTTCAGAGACACTCGGACCCTGCTACTGGAAACTGGTCAAGCAAGGCACAGTGAGGAAATTATAATATATGATAGTGTCATAACTATCGGCAAAAGCGCCCGCCTTGCTCGGACGTATTTAAGTGTTTCATACTGCAGTCTGAAAAAAACTGCTGCTGCTTTTGCTACTTTCTTCAGATGCTTTGCTGCTGTTTTCTGAGATGTTGCAACACCCCGCTCCCGTTCATCAAAAGACAGCGGTACGTGACTTTAAAAGATTGCGTGAAGTGATTGGGTGCTGAGTCTATAAAAACTCCCCTCTCAGAGCGTCGGGAGTCACCCTGAGAGACGCCCGTAGTCTTTGTGGTATTGGCAGCCCCGCTCCCATGTTATAGTGATGGGAATGGACATAGACCATTTAAGTATCAAATCAATAGCAAATTAAATTTTTTAGCAATGCAAGCTACACTCAGAATCACCTGTAATTAGCCTTGACAGACTCCGGTCGCGCTCTTCTCATGTCAGTGTGTCCCCGCCGCACCGCTCGGAGCTAGTCTCGGTCGCTGATTGCAATTCATATTGTTACGACTTGGCTTGTGGGCTGCAACGTTAAGCGGAGATTGAGTCTGACTTAACAAAAATAAGGCTTTTATTCTAATAAGTATCATACACCTTTAAAATCTAGGGCTTAACGTGCAAATGAATAATAATGAGCTCTGTGGAAGCCCCCCTCCCCCAAGTGTGCCTTTATTCAGACCCTCTCAGGTGTGGACAATTAAGACAATTAGCTCGCACACGAATCAAAGAGCCTCAAACTGACAATGCTAAGCCAGCATGCAGAGGGACCTAAGAATATTCGACTAAACTGTACAGTGTCTCTCTATAAAGGTACAAAGAAGTATTCAAAACGCCGTACCTGAAGTAGGTTAAGTGGTCTTGGGAAAATGGGTCTGAACCTGATTAGATAAAAAAAATTATTAAAAAAACCCCACCATGACCCACAGGCGCTCCTATAATGAATAGTGTGTCCTCTGAGCCTTTCTGTTTTCCTCCAGCTCGCCGCATTTGTCATCTTCATATGAATAAACAGGCCTATTTAATCCCCCCTTTCCCCTCACAAGCTTTTTTTTGTGTGTGTCGCATATACACTAACAGCAGGTTCTGTGTGGCCTACAAACATGCTTGTTTTGTCCCGTTTTCCACTGAGTAGTCATCAGCGGAATCTCCATTGCAAATGAAGCGCAGAGCGATGCAGCACCGATCCGTCATTCCGTGGAATTATGTGGAAACTTTGACAGTGTTTGGACTTCTGGCTACTCGTGTGCGGTGGGGTCTTTTTTCTTTCTTTTTTTGCCCCCCCCCCTCCACAACACTGACCTTGATAGGCTGAATGTGGCAGAGAGAGATGTTTACATCCGGTATTTCGTAATTCATCCGCATTGTTCTCATGAAGATCTCTGGCCTTAAGAGTCATTTTCAAAGAACAAAGTCTGTTTGCTGCGGTTGCATTAGTTGAGTTGAAAAATTAAGTGAGTAGGGAACATTTTGTTGTTGTTTGGAGCGGGGGGTTTGTCCAAAACACCCCAGTAATGATGATGTTGTGCAGGTACGGATGCTGGCATGTTTAACGGACCTACCGAAGATCAACCCCCCCACACACAGACTGTTTCCACATGCGGTCGGGCAGATCCCATCACGATTACGTTGCACCTTGCGATAACATGTGTTTTTCTTTATCCGTTCTAATGTGTCCGGATACAGAATGCCTCTTAATTCCAGCAGTAAATGGGGTCTCTCTATCTCCCTCTCTCTTCCTCTATCTGTGTGTATGTGTGTGTGTGTGTGTCTGTGCTCACTTCTGCAACGCATCTAGTGCTGAACAAGTGGAAATTAAGTGCACCTGAATGACATGCCATGCTGGGAATCTGCACATTGGCTCTGCCTTTTTATTAGACTTACAACTCATTTGGCCTCTAAAGCCTGTGAAGTCTCCCGTGGGATGGCTGGAGGCGAAGGCACACACACACACACACACACACACACACAAATGCACAAACACACACACAGACGCATGCAAAGCCAAAAAGGAGGAATCTGCGCCACAGGAGAAGGCATAGACGTGGATATTTGGAGAGAAGGATTGCCTGCGGTAGGAGGACGGGGCGGGATTTGTTGGCGGGAGGAGAGGCAGACGTGGAGACAGAAACAGACATGGAGACAATGGTAAATTAAGGAGAAAACACAGAAGGAGCTCGCAGTGTCTGCGCCGGGCCGCCTGATTAGGCCGTGGCTGTGCCCGTCAGGGTGGGAGTGCGGGCCGAGAGCGAACAATGCAGACCGCTTCCCCTTCGTAACAACAGACCTTCCTGTCTGACCTCTTAACCCCTGTCACCGACAATATGTGTCACAGCCAGGACGACACCCTGTCAGAGACACCCCCACCCCACCCAACAGACACTCCCCCACTCCCCAATTCAAGTCAGTCAGTCAGTCCAAACCTTGTCAGCTGACGAGCCCCAATTAATCACTTTTTGAACAGCAGGTGAGGGGATGTTACGTTCACTGTCATACTTTTTTTTTGAGGGGTTGTTGCTCTGCTTTTGTTCAGCGTGTCTGTACATTTTCACTGGAAACATGTTTCTTGAAAGCAACCTTCAAAACTGTTTAAAGTGGTGTTTAAAGTTTATTCGTATCGCACCATGTGGCAAGTCCAAACAAACATGAGATGAGATGGAGAATTAGGATATTTCAAAACAAACCCATTTAGATCAAATGTGACTTTGTTGAAAACTCAATTAGTATAAAGAAGAATAAATCCAGTAATAATTATAAATGTACTGTGACTTGAATTTAAGTTGTTTTGTTTTTTTTAAGTCAGTGTATTTGCCAAAA
The DNA here is from genome assembly GCA_903171835.1 of Mullus surmuletus. Lineage (NCBI taxonomy): Eukaryota > Metazoa > Chordata > Actinopteri > Syngnathiformes > Mullidae > Mullus > Mullus surmuletus. The sequence continues at coordinate 1,927,641 of CAESWR010000136.1, read as the reverse complement.
TAAATGAGGTATCATTTACAATTTGTAACATTGCACAAAAACGTAGGAGCAGATTGCTGAAACTCCATTATATCACATTTTTCTTGCTATATTAATACTTAAATTCATCCATAAATAAAATTTGATTTGGCAGAATGATGAATACTCCACCACCACTTAAGTGTCATATGCCCTATTTACTCACAATTTTCACAAAATTCAACTTAGCGGCAGCCTAAACAATGGACGATTAAACGACTAACACTATTTCTTTTTTAAGAACCTCCACAGACACACTAATGTGCTCTAATTTCCACTTGTTTCTGCATTCTACCCGTGCGGTTTGATGTGATTTCAGCAGATGGTTACAGCTGAGTTCAAGATCTGCCGCTAAATGGCAACGCTGTATCTGAAGTTAGCAGTTGACAATTAAAGTGCTTTTCCAGTTAAACCAGATCTAATTAGCTTTTGCAAATTTCCCCCCTCTCCGTACCCCTAAACATTCCATCTGCTGTATGGGAGTTTCTGATAGTGAACTAGTGAGGAGTGTCCTCAAAGCTCTCTGCTGTTTTTCTCCTTTCTTTCTTTCTTTTTTTCCTCTCTCCATCGGCTGGTTTCGAAGTCATCTTTTGTCTGGGGAGGAGGGGGCTATTGTCTACATATTAAGTGAGGTTCTGTAAGGGTTTCAGCAGCACCTTGACTCCCCTAAGCTGAGGAGCAGCTGAGGTTAAGTGGTCTCCTCGCTCATGGCACCCATCTTCTTCTTCACCGTGACAGCTGGGGACCAGACTGTTGCCATAGATACATTCTCCACCCCCCCACCCCCAGCCCCCCCCCTACCTCCAGTCGACTGCTCATGTGAAATAAACACACATAGATACTGTATATCTGCCCATCGCGATTGATTGTTAGAAGTCAAGAACTAAAAAGTGAATATTGAACAACATGAATAATGATTCCGGAGCAGAAAACGCTTTCCTTTCATGCACTCTAAGGTTTAATTGTTATCTATTAGAACTGATTATGAAAAATGGAAAGTCAGTTTTTGGAACAGTAAAAATAAATTTCAGTCACTGTAGATGACTGCCTTTCTGTTTGTTTTGCTCAAATTGCAGAACTTTTCACTGGGGGTGGAAGGATTCCAAGAGATAAGCCAGTGATCAGGAAAATAATTTCAAATATTATTTTCCAATAACACACTTGACGGGGCAACGTCTTGTGTGCTAGGCTACAAAAGACACAGGTCTTGCTCACGATGGAGCAGCCAGGAATTTACTGTGTATGCACTTCTGCAAATGATGAATTCAAAGTTGGAAGCTCTGTGGGATTGTCATTCCCAAACTCATTTAATTTCCCTTCCATCTCCATCAGTTAGAAGATAAACAGAAATTATTCTCGAGAATAAATTATTTTTTTGGAGGATACGATGGCCAGCCAAAAGCACTATAAATGACCCCCGTGATTGCTTGTGAATTCTTAATGACTCTTTTAGGAAATAGGTAGAATTGAAAATGTATCCAAAAGCATTAATTGGTTATATTTATTTTCAGAATAACCGATAGATTTGATTAATTTTATTGTCCAGGTTATACCGTACATTCTGGACACTGAGGTTGCAAAAAATATGCCTCCGTGTTCCATCATAGTTGCGTGACACCAACAGGGTGTGTTGATTGTTAAATGTCTCCTAAATTATGCAGCTACCAATTGAGTTTGTTTTTCCCATTTCATATTTAAGAATTTCTGTCTCCTTAGGCATTATATACATAGTATCATAGACATACTAAAGACGTTTTCTCCAAATATTTTTCTCTGCTTCCCCCCCCCCAATACCCCCACTGTAGTTTCAAACTCTGCTATTGCTCCATAGAAAAGTAGAGCAAATGCATTTTATATCTTTCATATCCTTACCCCCCGCCCTGCTTAAGACTCCTGTAATAATAGTATAGCAGAACAACACAAAATAACAAAGACAAATGTTATAGAAATGAAATTGACATGTTGATGACTCTTGCCGATAAGGAAGTACCTGGAGTTTTAACTCTTTGTCCTGCCACTCAAAAAGGCACAGGGTGGGGTTAATGTTAGGCTTGTCTCTCTGACAAGATAAATACAAATACCCACCGTGTGAAGTCAGGAATATGAACTTTGCAGTTTTCTGCTATTATTTCTGCAAGCAACAGGGACTGTACAAAGGAGTGCCTAAAATAGTAATGATCGCAATGTGAAAAATAAATAGTTTATTCATAAACAGCTGGAACAGGAGTGGTATTGACCTGAAAATCTGTTCATGTTGGCTAAAAACATTCCACGCTGTCACATATTTCTTACTGGAAGCCCAACTAAATCATTCCATCTAATCACGTACTTTTTCACTGTTATCAATTATCACAAATGTCGAATGTTCGTACCTTGAAGGAAAATTATTAAAAGCATTTTGGATAATGTTAAGAACACAACACAGTGCAACACCACAACCTGTACCATTGCTCATTGTGAGCACAGTGCAGCATCTTTAAGGGTAAAATAATGTAAAGTGTTTGGACTGGACAGCCAGTAGGCCCCACCCAAGACCCTGGACCAGCAGGCTGAGATTAGGGGACATTTGTTCCACAATATTGCTGCCTCCTGGTTTCCTAAGGCTGGCGCGTTTGCACAGAAGGTGCAGGCAGATATTTGGGCTGCAGCCAAAGCCTTTCCTCGCTAGCGGGCCACCTCGCTGGAGCTGCAGGTGCTGAGAAGGACTCCCTACTGCTTCCTAGTGTGGTCTGCGACCCTACAGGCTGATGGAACAAATGCTGGTCTAGGGAAAATAAACTTATCTCATTTGGATGACAACACATTGCCTCCGGTTAGGTTGTGTTGCACCAATTTTGAGGAAGAAGTCGGATGGGGTCAGTGGCTCATCCTCCACTGTGATGCAGAGAGATGGTGAAGGATCCAGTTTGTGTCCGTTTGATCTATTTATATCTCCACTTCCTGTGTAAAACCACGATGTATGTCCATAAATGGACAGTGAAAAGAGAGAAAAATCCTGATTTTACATACAGTTTGGCTACCGTTGGTGGGTGGGTGGTGATATCCTCTGTGGAGGGCTTGCCTCTCCATGACCCAGCCCTGACCCCCGAGGTGAACCCCATCACACAGAGGTGTTAGCGTGCCTCCCAGTGTGATGGATCACCCCTCAGATCCCTGTGATCTGGCAATCACAGCCAATCACCGGCACTCTCTCTCTGTTACTATAATGATCTGCAATGATTCAGGCCCAGAGTATTCATATGATGGATGGCGGCTCCTGCCGAGTCCTGAGAGAGGGCGAGTAGGGCCGGATGGAGCCAGCACTCAATGTCTATTGACAGCATTGGTAGTTTGGGTAGTTGTTCACATCTTTATCATAATGAAGTGGGGATATTTAACCCTGGAGTACATGAGGGCCTTTTGGTGCCTTAACACTGATGTTTAAGGTGACCCCCCTCAGGGAGACGCCCACACATTGCATAACCATTTTGCCAGATGATATGCTAATTTTTCTGACCTTAAATTGAGCTGGGTTACTCCCACGTACGGCAAAAGGAAAATGATGAACTCAGCAAGATGTAAGGGAGAGAGGTTTTATTTACGTGTCCCTTAATTTGAATAGTATTGAGACAGGTTTCATCTTGCAAAACAAAAATGCATGCAAAGATTTTCTTGTCTAATCTCAGGTGTTTCAACATCAGATATTTGTATGTAAGAAAACGAGGTTCACTGCTGCAATAGAATGTTTGGAGCCGGGCTCTGTACAGTATCTCTATATAATACATGCAGCGTCTATGTCTGGCCTTGGATTTGGGTAAGGCTGTCACAAGCTCACATGAGTGCATGCATCACGGAGCAGGGGTACTCATCCAAACCCCACCCAAAAACCCAGTCCCCCGGTGCGGGGAATTACTGGGCCTCTCCCAGCTCCTGGTAACCCCTTCATTATCCACACACCAATGAGTCCGGATCAGATTCAGCCTTTCTGCAGGGGGGAATGAAATGGAAATTGGGAGGCAGGGGCTGCAGTCCATGCATCTGAACAATGCCTCAATGTTTAAAAAATGGCCTCATGGATGGGAAGTGATAGGGTTCACTTATGCTCAGCCTGGAGTGGGCTTCCTTGTTTTCATTTGGTCATTTGTGGGATGCTACTTAAAAGGCAGTTCTGCATCTACGGCTATTTAATCATGACATGCTTAATTGATGACACTAACTCACAGATAAAACAAACTATTTGGTTTGGTTGGTATTTGGTTTATTTTTTTATGCTTCCTTGATGTGTGTGTGATCTGTTTTCGGCTCTCTGTCCCTTTTTTTTCTTTCCACGTCTCTCGCTCTCAGTGTCCTCTATTCATTTTTAAATTAACCTCCTAATGGACCTCATCTGTCCAGAGAGAGCCTATTAACTAAAGCCCGACTCCCATCCAGGGTCTCCGCTGCCGACCCCACCCACAGCGACCTGTCCCGCGCCGCCCGTCAAACGAACAACCCGCACGCTCGCCGGGAAACAAAAATCAAACGAGACGAAGAGGTAACAAAAAGATTTCATTATATTGGGTAATTACCTAGTGGCCCTTTCCGATCCGAAGAATTAGAAGGCTTTAATTGCTTTATCACCTGGGCCTTGTGAGCGCAGCAACTCAGCAATCGGCCTGATTTGTTTTAAATGAGCTGCCATGAGATGAGGTGGACTCCCGATTCTCCTCCTCTGCCCTGCAGCTCCTGCGGGTGAGGCGGTGGACTGAAGGGCGGCAGAGTGACGCTCAGACGGGATGAGGAGGGGGTCCAGAATGGTAAATTGAATGTCTGTAAATGAATGGAAATCAACAGTGTCACCCCGCTACCCCCCCCCATCCCCCCCCCCCCCTGGCCAGGCTCCCTCTATTTCTTTTTTCTTTCTTTCCTTTTTTTTCCGCCTGGCCAAAACAATCTTCAAGAAACAGCTGTTAAAGGGGCCTCTTTTTTTTGAGCCGAGGTTTCAAACCCCAACACTAACTCCCCCAGGAGGTGGCGGCAGCCTTGGGATTTGAACACCAGTGCTACTGAAGCAATTAGCATATTCCTGTATTAAAGGAGGAAAGCGTGACAGTGTTTTCCAGGATGTCAGTATGTATCATTAAAAGGCATATTTTAATTAGGGACATGTTAGTTCGTTACACTAAATGGATTAACATTGCTTGTCAAGGGTAGAGATATGTTTTACATTTAAGTCCACTGGGGAACAAGGTCTCAATTTAACAAGACATCTTAAGTTGAGATGGGTCTTGTTAGTGGGGACTCAGAAATGGCACTTAGACAGTTTAATATTTTGAAAATGTGTGTCGCTGTGCTGCTGTTTGTGCGTAACTAAGTGTAAGAAGTCAATTATTATATTTCAATAGTCTGCAGGCTATGATCTGGAAACAATGCGCTCAAAGGTCAGACGCTCTGCCATCATTTTCGAGCTCTGTTATTAACAACAGACAAACGTAAGTCAAATTGGCTCGGTTGAACGTTGTAATTGTTCAGACAAATCCAACTGCAAAAGCGTTTTTTTTCCACTTTCCACTTCCCTCCCATCCTCTGTTAAAAGTTATGAGGGGAGATTTAAAAAGCGAAGAGCCTGACAGTAGGTTTTCTGACGATGCAGCGAGTATAGGTTCTGCATGAGTGTTTGGATCAAAGAGTGGTTATCTCTCCTATTGAGCTGTTCTCACCTCTGTCTTCTCTCATTATGGGATGGACAACAAGAATTTCCCTCCATTAATCAGAACCCAATCCGCGGGTCAGCCATCACAGAACTCCTAACAAGCCAAAATGCAAAAAGTAGCGCGGGGAGGGGATAAAAAAAGGAAATAAATAAATAAGAAAAAACAAAAAAAAACCAAGACAAGCATCTCCTGAATGTCATAGATGCCCGAGAATTGATTTCTTCCCTGTTAGTGGGAGAAAATGGGCGAGAAACTGCTGCTTAGCCAGAGGTTCTACTAAATTAGATTCACTTCGTGTGTGCAGTCAGCAATCAGTCAGCAAAGTCAACTTGAACTGGTTGTGAAGTAAGCACATATTCATATAAATTGGCTTTTTTTTCTGCTGTGAATGAAATAATCCCCCTCCCGTGACTGTTGTGGATAACTCTACATACATTTAGACAACTTGTTTCCATTGGCACGTGAATAATGGCTCGTGTTAGAGAATGTATTTTCGAGGTGGGGGTGGGGGGGGGGCATATAAAGGGTGGTGTCAAAGGATTTCAGGAGTATCAAGGTTGGGATGCGATTCCTTTTTTTTTCTTCTTTTTTTTTTAACACACCTGCCATGCTAACACCCCTGCAACGGATTATATCCAAGAGGATTTGCAGTCCGTATCACGGCGCAAAGAAAAAGCGTTGAACTGCTTTCCTCAAGTTGCCATGAAAGAATGAGATGAATTCAAACCTGAATTCAAACATGTGAACAATGTAAAGGATAGATTCTGGTGCACTGGTGACAGCTTAGCATTTTAAAATCAGCTGCAATGACTTTTCAAACACCTTTCTTGGTCGTGCTCTACCATTTTTTTGAGATGATCTTCAGTGGAATACCATCACTCCACACCTATGACTGTCACTTAGCCACGTCTAGGTATAATGTCCTGCCCTACTTTGCCAGTTCTTGATTAAAATGTTGACTTTTTGCAGGGTAATAACCTGATTAATGTAATTGAATGTAAAAGGGCGTAGCTCAGCAGCACTGCTGATCACTGGAGATGGATTAGGAGAGAAGGCTTTCAAATTGAATACAGTTCTCCCTCCTCAGCTTGTTAATTGTGCCGTTTACCACTACCTGAGTCAGTGACCACTGCTATTTAGTCTCTCTAATGATGATGCACAGTCCGACCCAACCACAGATAATTAAAAAAGCCTTCTCCGCATGCACCCCCCATCTCTCTCTGTCTCGGGTTTGGTGTTGCATTGACAAGCCACACGAAGGCCAGATATTGAGCTGTCCGCTTCGCAGAATGTTGGCCGCAGGACTCTAAATGCTGTTGTATTGTGTGTTTTGTGGGAGAAAGTTGGGTATAGATCCTCTGTGCTTTTGTGTGATTGATGGAAGAACCGTCTGAGGTTTCATCAAGTTTTCACTCTCAGCGAGGGACGAGGGTTTTCTCTCGTTTGACTCGAGCTGAAACAACAGCTTTTGTGTTGTTATTATTCCTAACATGAAAAAAGTAGCATCCTCTCCCACTGTTTTGCTGATATTTTTGTCTTTAAAAACTATTAGAAGTAGTAAAAGTCAGGTAGACACATGAGCATTAGCATTTTAAATTTGCACTTGCAGATAAAATCTTATCTTATTATTTCTGTCTAAGAACGAAGCATTGTTGTTTTTTTTGCCTTCATTACCTGATAACACTATTTGAAAACCTTGGAAGAGCTTTTATTAATTTGGATCAGAGGCATTAGAAACACTGACGAGGGTTTCTCGGATATGGACGGATTTGTGGCCTCCTGCAAAGAAATCATGACAAGACCATTGAGAGCAGGCCCTTTTTCATTTTTCTAAATCTGTTTTAGCAAGTTCAAGTTCTTTTGATCACGGCTTCAAGCCTATTTTATTCATTTCCTTTCACAACGTGTATGAATGGTAATGGTTCTTGGACCTATTTAGCTCCTGCAGAACTAGTGCATCCTGGGAAGAAGGCAAACTGGTCTTGGTCAAACACCAACCAGCGAAGTTTTTAAAGCTTCAATGATCATCACAAGGAAATGTTCTTCCAACTGCTGGCTTATGAGACATTCCTGGCAGTGTTAATATAAATTTCAAAAATAAAAAAAAGCCCATCAAAGTTTAAAGTTCCTGGGAAAAACCAGTGAGAGGCTCTGTGCCTACATAATTGGACAGCATTTTTCTGTTCTGTGTCTTCCAATTCAAAGTATTTATTCCAACGTGCGATGTGAACTTTCCCCATGAATTATCAAATTTGAATTCATCTCCTTAAAACGTCGAGGCGGCTCTGGAATGGGGGGCATCTTAAGAGGTCTGACTGGAGGAGAGCAAAGTCTGCGAATTTACACAGCTTGCAGCCTTGAGCAAGTGCCGAAATAATTAGGGGAGAGAAATCTTTGGCTGGTGCAAACTTCCTTCCACCGCTGCAGAACAAAATAATAAAGAGAATGTGTGTGAGACAAAGGCAAGAGACCCCCACGGAGCCTGGGTCTCTGCTTCCTGTCATGAGTATTCCTGCGGGGTTTCACATGACAAAACGCAGAAAGTTGTTTTGTCCCAGTGCCTGTCACGATACACCCTCATAACCGCAGCTGCGTGTTTGCGCGCATGTGTGTGCGCACGCGGGTGTTTGTGCACACACTTTCTTATATGTGTGTGTGTGTCTGACTGTGTTTTTCTTTTTTGTGCTGGCATGTTGTCTTGCTGTCTTCTCTGTCAGCTTCTAGCCTGGCACCTGCTCTCATGTTCCTAATTAGTCTCATTTAATTAATTATATTCTACAGCACATCTCCCCTCTCTTCATATGCAGTTTGCTTCTCTAGGTTTCGCTCCCGTCCTTCTCCTCCCCTAATTCCTTATTCTGCACAGTTTATGCGAGGTGCCGGTGCATGTTGCATATGGCACTGCAGAGAGGGGAGGTTGTGTAAGAGCTGCAGTCGCTGTTAATAAGCTGTCTAATCAGGACATCTCAGACTTTGCAGTGAAACTAAACATGCAAAATTAATTCGAAAAGCATCCTTTGGATGAGCGTTGCTAGACCCTCTGAACCTACTTGGTTGCTCTTTTCAACCAGCAATATTTTGTGCTCAAAGCATGCTTTTTTCCTGCTTTTTTTCGGTTGCCAGACATGCTGACAACCAGCTGATTCACTGACAGAATCTCCTCAGCAGGCTGCAGGAAAACAAGTCAAGTTTCAAAGCGCTGTGAGTAAACAGAAATCAAGGAAGCACTTTACCTGTGACAGTTGGCCTAAGCACCTCTTTCTTCTCTGTTAGCTTTTCTGTTCCATTTGTCAAGTTCACTTGGGTTGTATGCCAGTGTTGCCTATTAGGAGTATTTTCACTGTGCTTAGCACTACAGTAAAAGACTGAGTGGGGGGTGGGGTGAGTGGGAGAGAAAGGAAAAGAAGCACCTTGGGTAATTACTCATCATTTTCCACAAGAATTGTGACATAATTATAGGAAATATTTACATTTTTTGTATGATACAAAATGAAGGTACAATTGCGTAGTAAAACCACCTATACTAAAACCACCCTTTTCCTGCCTGAGCTCCTTAAAACGAAGTGACACTAAGAAGGGGGCATCCAAGGTGCACACACCCATCAATGGGCGACAGTGGAAACAGCGTTGAATTTCACTTCCTGATGTCAGCGAAGAGTGGCAGCCAGTCGCAGGCAGCCTCCCAGCTGCTCCTCATCCCGCGTTTTCCACTAGAGGATCCTGGGCTTAAAGAAAAGGTGGCGTTAATAATTCACAGCCGCGATGAACACCACCCAACACCGCCACAAAAGACAAGATCAAACTTTTGGCAAAGCCGGCGCTGCGGTGGGCTGATAGTGTTTCCCAGCGTGGCTCTCTGTACGTTGACCATATGGACATCATAATCACCCGTGGGATGAATCAGCAGATTCTTGATCCGGAGCCCAAAAATCACACGACACCTTAATTAGCTGGTGTTGATATCGCCCTTCACAGCGCTAATTTGTCACCGCCAACAAAACAGCCTCTGGCAAGTGCAGGTTGGGGTGGATTTTGTCAACACTGTTAAGGAAACTGAGAACATTTGAGGTGACAAATACGTGAATTATGTGAGTAAAATTCCTGCTGACAGACAGCCCCCGAAAGCAAAGCTCTTCTTTTACCAACTGTGATCTTACATCGAATTCTTTTACATATCAGTGGTCAATTGTGAGGAAAAAGCTTGTCCTGCACAAGCTTGTCCTGCTTATTTCTTGAGTAATTTATGCAGCCATCATTATATTATTTGAAACTGTGTTTATTCCCAACGACATGTAGTTCCTCAATAAGGTGTAAATAATTGCTGCCCTCCTCAGGAGATGAAGCCACCATGAAGCAGCGAGTTGAAAAGGTCAGACGTGTTCTGCACGCCAGCTCTAAAGTGGTTTATTAGCATCCGAACGACATATTCAGGAGATCGTCTGAGACATAATTACCTGGATAAGGTACAGATGAATACTGTATTTGGGGGAGAAGGCAAGGTTGGTTGGATATTGGCTTTGTCTCCATTAACCTGGAGCACGGTGTTAAAGGATCTGTTTGTGGAGAGAAAATGACAGGGAGTCAGGCTGACAGGGCTGGACTGAGACAGTTAAAGGCCCCTCGCTGCATAGGATAATTAATAAATAAAATACCAGGGGAGCCCCTGCCATGCCTTCGTCTATGACAGGGGCTGTCTCCAGTGCGCTAAAGCATTAAATGACCAATTTCTGTCAGACTAACTTCCACCACGCTCCCTCTCTCTCTCCCTCTCCGTCTCTCTTTTGCTTTGCCCTCTCGTCTCCACTCCGCTCTCCAGCCTGTCTCACCCCTCTCTCTCTCTCTCTCTCTCTCTCCCTCCCTCCCCTCTTTCTCTCCCTTGCTTCCTCGTTTTCTGAAGTGGGGCTACTTTGCTCTCTTTGCACTGAGTTTTTCAGCGACTGATGGCTCTAGTTCATTTCTGCTGAATTAATTGGTCCCTGAATGAATTCTGTTGACAGGGCAATTCATCATGTGTTTGGCCTGACAGTGACTGGGTGTTGGGTAGAGGAGGGGGTAGAGGCGTTAGGGAGTGTGTGCGTGTGTGTGTGTATGGGGTGGGGGGGGGAGCCAGTCAGAGGTGGTGGGGGTTGGTGATTGTGGCCTCCCACTTTTCTTTCTCCCTTCTTTGCCTCTTCCTCTTCCTCCATCCTGCCCAAGCTGCAGATGCTCTTGTTGCACCTCTTTTCCACCAAAAACAGTTGGGGCTCAAACAAATCATCTCCCCTCAGGCTGGACTTCTGTCAGGAAGACCCTCGCTCAGCTTGAAGGGGGCACGCAGGTCAGCGCTAACCCATTTTACACGTTTTGGTCTTTTGTTATGCCCCCCACACGCACTTCCTCCGCATCCTTAAATCCCTCCCTACCACTTGATGTGCTCTCGCAAACATAGAAACACCATTCCTCGCCCCACAGCTCTTCAGACCCTTTTGTAGAGTGATATAATCAGGTAGCGAGGCATATTTAGTGCTTAATTACACAATGTGTCGCACAATGGCCATTCAAAACGATAATTTAGCTCCTGAAGGGAAATTGCTCTGCACTGCTGACTGATCTAACAGGGATGGAATGGTATAATAGCATATAGTTGGCAGATGAGGCCTGGTTGAGAATCGTAGCAATTGCATTTCTCCAGACAGCTCTCCCCGACTGCTCATTATTCTAATTGCGAACTACAGTACAGGATGCACACAGAGCCCCAGCATCCTTTGAGCTTGAACATGGAGGAAAACCTCTTTAGGCTGCTTTGAATCAATCAATGCTCACTCATTACAAACATCACAAAGTCATGTTCTTGTCGCCTGGATGGTCTCACCCGCCGACAGTGAAAATAACCTCATAATCATCTTTCTGTCAGGATCAGGATCATCAGAGACTGGGCTTGAACTCTCCGAGTCCCCCGCCACGTTAAAATACTGTGGGGTGATGATTTTCCTTTCACAAATCGCAGACATTTTTTAATTTTCCCTTGGAGCAGAATAATACACACTTGCCTTTTCAGGGACAGTCCATTTGAGACATTTGAAAACAGGAACCACTAAAAAAAACCCAAGATTTGCTTTCAACCAGCGACATACAAAGTCGCTTCTTATTATACCGCTGGAACACTTTACCGCCGCCTCTTCCCAACCAATCCATTTGGGATTAACAGAGTTAACGAAGGCGGCTTTGTAACAATACTGCACCCGTGCAGCCACTAATTAAAGCCGCTTCTAATGAGGGCTCGTTGATTGACACAGCAGGGTTGGCCTCTCCCCTCGCCAGCATCAACTATGACAGCCACATGATGAGGCTGATGACAGGCTCCCGTGCAGGCAGATGACAGGACGTCACTGCTAGACCACCGCCGCCTCTCATCTGCAAACAATACCGCTTATGACACCTTGAGATTCATCAAGTCCAGTCATTTTGTGGATGTTTACACAAAGAGACTGATCGTACAGTGAGTTCCCAGGTGTTTTGCATGCCCAGGTTAGAGATGCTTGTCAGAGTTTAAAAAATAAGTACAGAGCGGGCCTCAGTTACCGCCTCTGCTTAGAAGATAGTTCCTCTTAAACTGCAGTTTATATAATTCTAACTCTCAAAAAGTCAGATTCACATTGTTGCGCTTTATTATTGGATTTGAATGATTTGAATTTGAAAACCAAAGATGTCTTTCTTTGGTCTAAAGATTTTTCATTCCATTCTTGACCTCTTTCTCAACTTTTTTCTGCGCCCTGCAGGCTTCCGCTCTTCTCTGGGGCTCGACATCACATTTACTTCCGCTAATTGAGAAGAAAAAAAAAACAACAAAAAAGCTGGCACACACTTTCAATATATGAGAAGGAAATATAAAGTAAATAGGTTAAAAAATCTCTCATTTAATAAGATCCAAATCCATAGTACCATACGAAGTGAATTGACAAACCGATATTATCTAATGCTTTCTTTTTAAAAATATATGTATAAAACTCACTCGCTTTTGAGGAGATTTCCAAACTGTCCATCTACCCGCTCTTTAAAATCGGCTTATTTCACTGTATATATTATCAGTGACAGACATGAATCATGCCAAAGAGGCCTAGCTGTAGGGTATCACCAAACCACACTGACAATGAGGGTGAAGTGTTTCAGTAAATCTTGTGCGAGCCCCCATTGGCCCCCGTGGCGGGGCCTCTCTGTGCGGGTTTGAGAAGCCCCAAGGATGACAGGTGCTTTTCGTAATGCCTAACTGATGAGAGCCAATCAGTGCGCCCTATTCTGCTGGTGTGTGTCTCCTCTCCTGTTGTTGTCATCTGGCCTGCTAAAGTAAAGATGAGCTTGACTGACAGATGCATCCGGGTTCACAGTTTATTGGTTTCTACGAGAGAGCCAGATATGCCAATTTAGACAGGGTAGTGACAAAAAAGTTCCCATCTAAATGGAATAATTTTACCACTGGGAATTCTCAGCTGGGAGGAGAGGGAGTGTTAGTGTGAGTGTGTGCGCGTTTTCTGTCTTTCTTTTTTTTTATCTTTTAACAAGGCCTGAATGACAAACACATAGGACAGTTAGGGGCTGACAGAAACAGCAGCTTTTGATGCTTCACAGGGGATCTATGAAATAAACAATAGGCAAGAGGAAGAGGAAAAATTGAATTACAACTGGCTGGGCTTGTGCGTTTCGGAGTAGAGAGTGTGGAAAGCGGCAGCAGTGTGGATGAAACCGATGCATCATTAAATATACTTGAGTCAGGAGCTGGGGCAACGCTCTCCTGCCTTCCCAAATGTCCTGCTTCCTTCCCTCTATCTTTCTTTACTTCTCACTTTCTCATTCTGTCCTGCGCGCGCTCACACACAAACAAGCTGCAGTTCTTTTATATTACAGCCTTCTGGAGACTTTAAACAGAAGTCATAACGATTTCTACAGATACCCACACACTGGTACACACAAACAACCTCCCGAGCAGCCGTCATGTATTTCATATTTGAGAGCTGTAACCCGCGTGGTCATGTTCATAAAACCAAACATCAATACGTCGGCAGCGGGGCTCACCTTGAACTCTGAATCATTTTCTTATGGGGTTAATAATGAGGGGACACAGAGTCAACGACTGACATATAAAAGAATTTATTTCTCATGTGCACAAAAAGAATTGGAACAAGAACCGAAACAGAACAATGATTGAGGCCACGAGGCTTTTCCATATAGATTTTCATCAGAAATCCTTTTTATGTCCGTGACACATCTCCTGTATCATCTTTACAACAGCAGAAGACCCATTCCGTCAGAGGTGCTCTGCTTACTAAAGCAGAGGTGGCGCCTGCGTGACGCCGACGTGCACTCTGTGCCGCCGTCTCGCTCTCGCAGATGCGCCGCGCTACATGTGGACAGAAGTAGGCAGAATCCCAAGTGCAATTTGTAGAGGAAAGCTTCTACAGCAGTCTGTTTCTCTAATGTTTTTGCTTGTGTGGAATTAAAAGTAAACTTCGTCTCCGATGCCTTTTTGCGAAACACTGGTAGCTGTGAGAGAGAGTGTTGGGAGTGTGAAGAGTTGGGAGAAGGAGGGAGGAGAGATGGATGAGTGGGAGTAAGTTTCGATGTGTTTGTATACATGGAGGCACAGATGACGGTAATTTGGATTAACATAATGAGCACAACATCTACTAACAGCAAACAGGACAATATCTTTGATTGTTGCCAAGGACTTCAGTTTGATCACATCCTCATTTTGCGGGAATTTGTGGAACAAAATCGGAAATAGAGAGAAACCAGATGTCTTTTCATAACTTTTATGCTGTTGTCCTTTTTTTTTCCTCGTAGAAGGAATCGGGGATTACTTAGTCTAAGCCCAACAACAAAAGATGATACAGAAAGCCATTTAACTCGTTGCATAGTGACATAAAACATCATGACATTATCATGAAAACAACTCAAAATGACAAAGACAACCTATGTGATGTTAGCATTGGAAACCTGCTACTTTATGTAGCCACAGGTTACACTGTAGTTGTGCCTTTTTTCTACAGCACAACGTTACATTAAGACACAAACGTAATGCATGTTTTTTTTCTCAGTCTGGATATCTACAAAGGGAGCCAGTTCATTAGTATGATACTGCAATGGTGTGTGTGATCATATTTACAGAGAAGAATTGTCTTCACATTATTCACAAATCATTCTACAAAGCAGCATTAGTTGCAACCGATGGAATATTGAGTCACTGAATTTCCACTGACGGCCATCATGTTGTTTGCCTGCTGAATAGTCACGTCATGTTCAGTGTTGACTACTTATTTAAAAGATAATACTGCTTCATTTATGCATACATACACTGTAAATAAAATATTAAATATCAAACTAAGTCTTTGGCAAATGTAGTGTAAAGTACATTCACAAATATTTTCCCAAAAAAAAGAAAAGGAAAAAACCCAAACAGAGTCAGTATTTTCTTTCAGTCCAGAGGGAGAGTTGAAAGCAAAATCAAGGAGGGTGTTGAATAAGTGTTGATAAAGGCAATTAATTTCAGGTGTGAATTTAGTTTGGAAAAAAACAGTTTTGTAAGGCAATTGTTTAAGCTAATTTACAGTTGGTTCGCTCAACTGCGGACAGCTTTCTAAACTGTGTAGGCATCTAGTGGCATGACTAAGTAGCTGAATGACGCAGGAGACTTGGGAGGTTTGTTAATGTAGCCAAAGAGTTATGGCTTACAACATCAACGCATTTACTCTGGAAAAAAACAAGTATGGAGACATGTCTGGATGCCTGTGTTTTTTTTATTAACAATGCTTTGACTGTATTAGATCAATTCAAATTCAAATTAGATGAATGTGGAAAATAGTAAAATGAGGGTTTTAGTGCAAAAAAAACCCTAAAGAGCAAAGGACAGTCATGCATTGACATGGACGTGACTAGAAAATGAGGGACATTCTGCAAATCTTTGTTACTTTACATTATAGAGTCATTAGAGAAAAACAATAATTTAAAGTGTTTAGATTTCTGGTAGAAGTTTTGTTTTGCCATGTTTTAAATTGACTTTTTTTAACATCTGATTGCTTGCAACATTGAAAACTGATGTTGCCATTGGTCTATGGGGAAAAGTTGGACCTGCTGCATTTGATAAGAGGGGCGGGGCCAAAGACATGGGAGCAGAAGATGTAGTCAAAGCACCAGAGTAAAAGCCCACCGACAGGGTGAAGCCAGGATCTCATGCCTGCTTCTGCATCGTTGTCAAGCTATGGGATCATTCGCACCTCTCCCGGACTTCTCTCGTTAGAGCAGAAAAATACTGCAGTTTGTCATGTAAAGGAATGTGAGGATCCATGAATAAAATAAAATAACAACACCAACAACAGCAACAAAGAAACAAAAAATAAAAACCCACAACATTGTTTTCCACATGGTATTCTTCACACGATTTTTGTTCAATTTATATTTTATAATATATATATTTATATAATCTCTTAAAGTCATTCTGGAAATGTTCAGGCCTGTAAGACAGTGAGGGCGTGATGGTGGAGTTCTGAACACCCCGCGGATCTTTTTGGCCCAAAGTTGTTGAACGCTGAAGCTGGGCTTTGGTGCATTGGCATCGACCTGGCCGGGTCCTTCCTCTACACCACGTATCTTGGCGGGGGTTTCCTTTAGGACTCCTCCTTTTGCTTCCCTTTGACCTCAGTGTTTTCTCAGACGGGGACAATGTGGAGGCCGAAGCCCTGGCCCTGCAGTTTGAGCTGGTCTCCATGGTAACTAGTGGCGGTCATAGGCAGTGGCAGCAGTGGGAGGTGCGGAGCCACGGGATGCGGCACTATAATAATAAGGGGAACCTGAAAGTTAACAGAAGAACGAGCCGTTGGAAACCACGAGGTCAAACAGTGATTTATCCAGCCTTGTAATGCGACAGTCCCGTGATACACAAGTGTCACTTACTTAGTAATGCTGGATTGCTGAACCGCCATGCTTCATTGTAAGTGGTGTACTGTGGATGAGAGTAAGGATTTCCAGAAAAGTCGCCTCCTAGAGCACAAAAAAAAATCAATACAAACATTAGAAAAGAGGAGACAAACAAATAACCAACTTCTTCTTTAGATTATAAAAAAAAACATTTCAGATCCTCAAATTGACATTTGCTTTTTCTTTCAGTGATAATGCTTTGCTGTAAGGTTCTTATTCTATCTGTTGTTCTGTCCATGCGGAGAGTGATGCTGTGGGGGTCCACAGGTTTCCTCCTTTTATGGGACTATAAAGGCGAGGTTTTATGTGAGGCTGCTGAAGAATGGCTTTTGCTTTAACAGTGTTTGGGGCCGCTCACTAAATCTCTCCGCACCAGATTAAAAAACAGCGAAAGAAAAACAACAGGGATTAAGAAGGCGTGTCTGTGTGTTAGGTAGAGTCGCACAATCTGACAATTCAAATCTGTATCCCTGAGTTTGATCCCGATACACACGCCGATCACCTATAAATACTGCACACCTGCTTTGATTATTGGTCAGCGTGAAAGGCGTGCGTATCCGAAGCAATAAAGGGAATCGCGTTTTCATTTGTTTGGGGCGAGAGATCGACGCACACCGGCAGCTTATAGCATCCACACCGCTGGTCCCGTAACCGGAGCTCATCCCTGAGAGAGATAGTGATTTAAATATTTACAGGCCCTCCACGCCTCTGTGTTTTGACCCTTAACTGTTTGCCGTGAACCTGAACTGCAGGTTAAGTAGAGGGGAAAGAGATACGCTCCGCAGCCCTGGGTGTCCGGGGAGGCGAGGAGAGGAGCAAAAGCAGTGTTTATCGACGGGGCTGGTGAGAGTGCGCTGTGTGGACACGGCGAGGGTAATGAGCGCTGGGAGCTGGAGTGTAACTGAGAGGAACTGTCCTATCTCACGGCCACTGATTGTGGTGATCGCCTATTGAGTTCATCTAATGTCCTCGTCCGCAGACGCTAACCGCAGTCTAACACAGCTATAACAAGCTTGCTTCAATCCAGTCAGAAGCGGCGCTTTCAGGTTTCTTCTGTGTGTGTGCGCACGCGTGTGTTCATGTACGCCGAAGGATGACTCCACTTGACTGCCTTACTTTTTCTTTTTTTTTTTTGGAGGAGACTGAAGGGTGCTTATGTGCTAAAGATACATCAAATGAATGGTGTGCCACCCACCGGGAACCATTCCAGCGAGTGTAGAGGTGGGGTAGCTGCCTTGGCCCGTGGGGGGGACATGAGGCGGGTAGCCAGGTAAGGTGGTGCTGGCCATGTCTCGACCTGCAGGCACACAGAAGGACATCGGTCATGAGGGCGCTCACACAGATTTGTCTCTGGGGTAAATTTGGTGGAAACATACACATAAAGGTCTTGCTTGCAGGCAATAATTTCAGTGTTACAGCTTTGATTTGGGTGAAAGTGGTTTTTGGCTAATAGAGGAAAGATGTCTAATGCAAGAAATGACTGCTGTATTTTTTTCCCCGCACCTGAACTGAGTTCTGAGAGTGCTCGAACGTAACTGCAAAAACACTTTGTCAGTGAATGTTTTGCTGATACCTTCAGTGTGAACACTTTGCCAGATATGCTGATTAATGTTTCCTCATCATGTGTATAAAAAGCATACCCCAGATGGCAACACTTTTTTACATCAGCGTGAAGCCTCACCTCATAAATTAACTGTATATCAACATCATATCCAGAGGAAGGGCTTGATCATTTATGACACATAAATAGGACCGTTTAAACACTTCATACAACAATGTCAGTTAGTTTTCCCACAGTGCATACTTCTTCCACATACTAAATGTGAAATTATGCTCCATAAACAAGGATATCGAGAACATTCCCTAACGTGATGTGTTACAGGTATTTACAGATAATTAAAAAATCACATGTATTTAATCAGCAGGATAATTGAGCCACAGATTAAAAGGTGTAATGAAGTTGCATTGCTGTCCATTCGTTTCTCTGAGCTATTTACCCGTTTGGACTCACACCACGGCTGTAGAGTGTACCATTGTATCACGCGACAATTTGCATGCAATTTTGATGAGAGCTAATTGCCTTGTATGAAATTATTTCATCAACAACTCCAAATGCTGAAACATTAATATACCGACATTCTAAGCGGCTATAAAAGTGACAGCAACATCAGACCACTGAGAGCCCTCTCTGATCTCTGCTCCACATTCAGCTCCGTAATTAACTGTGACAGCATCAGGTCTGGCTGGAGGAGGGGGCACACAGGACAGAGGGCTACAGGGTCCAAAGCAGGCCCCAGCATCAGCCCTGTAATCTCTTGCCTCTGTGCCCCCCCCCGCCCCCCCCCCTTCTCCATTCCCCATTTTGGCCTGCCCTGGCCCCCTCAGACTGAGGGCCTGTCACAAGGCTAGAAGGACCCCGAGGCCTATTGTTAAACCAAGAGACAAGCAAGAGGTCAGAGCAGGAGAAAAGCAGGGTGGAAAGGGGGGAGACAGCAGTTGCTGTTAATGAGGGGCAAGCAGTCAGCTCTGCTTCTGTTTAAACTGGCACAAAAAAAAGCATGGTGGGACTGGTACTTTTGTGCAGTGTGAGCGGCAGCCCCTGTAATTCCGTAAATGGAAAAACGGTGGAAAAAAGTGATCTTTTTGTAAACTTTGATCTGGTGACGGGGGCCTTTAATAAAGAAGTACCTGCTATAAATTGCTGGCTGGCAAAGTGGCTGTAGCAGGGGCCATGAGCAGGGTAGCTGGGAGTAGAGGCATCTACAGAGAGGCTGGACTGGTGGGACAAGATGTCAGCTAGAGCAGAGTCCCCAACAGAGGAGGGGGTGAAGGGGGCAAAGGATGCCTCATGGGGCTCCCGCTTTACACACATGGAAGGTGGATATGATGGGTGAGAGTCTGCTGGGTGGGAAAAAAAAAAGAAAAAAATATTGCTAGACATAATGTAGACATGCATCTGCACACATACATGCATTCTCTTTGCTCACACAGACACATGATGGGATGGATATGGATCTTTCTGAATGGCCAAACAACCAACAGGAAAAGTGCTGCAGTACGTGACGCCAAATACTGCGCTTTGTCAAATCTGTCACAGCAGCGGAGAAAAAGAAAGTATCATAGATTTGCGATGCACGCGGCGCAACACCACCACAGGGCCATAAATCATTAGACTTCAAATGCTGAGCAGATTTGTGGTATGAATCACAGGAGGCCTAAAGCTCTGAACTATCTTTCTACAATGAGGAGCACTCGCTTATAAGAAGTGTATTTATTAATTTAAATATTTTATTGTTGTATAATTTTAAATCTTATATGCATACTGAATAGATGAGAGGACATCGGCAGTGATTTGTTATCTACATAGCTTATAACAGTAATATGCACCCAGCAGTAATGCAGGCAGCTAAGTGGAAACATACACCAGTGAAATGTTGCAACAACACATCGCGCCTGATCAATCAAGCTCGAACGCGTAAAAATTTCCCAAAGGTTTTGGGAAAACAAACAGCATAATCTCACGGCTGCTTTCTCACAACAAAATCACTCCCCACAAATAACCTCACAGTCGGCTAGCAGACAGTTCAAAACTCCACACTTTGATCTAATTTGGCTGATGAGTCTTGGCATCTTTCATTTCACCGGCCTCGCCTCTCCAACCTGTGCAATCAATGCGAGCTCTGTGTCCGACTTCTGCGCGTCTGCCGCAGAGCCCGTTGTGTTCGCTGGGGCCTGTGAGGGAGAGATGGCTCTTTCCCGACACCATGATAGCCTCATTAGCTGCTTCCCTCATCATTGTTGTTTTACAACAAGACTGTGTGTTGCGATTCCTCATTAAGATAAGAGCCGCTCTATAGAAGGGAGATGCAGCCCTGTCAGCCCCACGAACCTAATGCCAGGGAATCTGGCAACGTAACGGACTGTTTTTCCCATAGAAACATGTCATAGGTCCTCCAAATCTCATATTCCCCCTTTTTCTGTGCAGGCAGTAAATGTGGATTTAGACAAGAGATACTGCAATTACACAGAGTACCATCATGTCTGAGACAAATACCATTGTTATGGAGTGGACACAATGTTTAACAATGTAAGTTTTTAACTAGTGTGTGAGTCTTGTGATCAAATCATTAAAGAGTGTGGCCGGCGCGAATCTCCGGCATAGAGTGAAACAATTTACATTTAATTGGGTGAACGTATAAACTTCTTCACATGTGCATATGACAGAACTTCCCTGGAAGTGTGGTCTGCACAGAGGAACTCTTTGAGACGATGTCGCTCAGTTAATTACATCGAACATGCGATCTGTTCGATTCTTTAAAGTTAAACACGTTTTCAAAAAATCCTACATCCTCAGGACAGACATTAATAATGTTAGCGATTAGACTCTGTCAGAAGTCTGAAATATTTAGCTGGTATGAGCCCTACAAATGAAACAAAAGTTTGCCATCAGGATCATTTCAACTACATTTCACGCACACTGAGCCACCTAAACTTCGGGATGAAGCTGAGGTTGCGGCACGCGAGGCTCGACCTGCGTCTGTTTACACTGAATCCGAGACTTCCTACGTGCTACTGTTGGCTTTTGTTTTCTCAGCGCCCGAGCAACCGTTGTCAAATAGACAGGGGTTACGATGCAACAACAACCGATACAAAACGCTGCGTTCAAGACCACTGAACTCTGAAACTAATCAGACATGGTGTTGCTTATTGTCCTGGAGATGAGGCAGCGCCGGGGTAAGGGGAGCCTGTCAAATCACAGACCCTGATGATGGAGATGGAAGATAAACTCCAGGTCCTTGGGGACTTTTTTCCCCAGCAAGCGTATCTCAGAGAGACCGGAGACGCTATAGAGTTCTCCAACATCTGTCTCGGCCCCACCGTCTACAGACCCCATCAACCATAGAAATGGACTGTTAAGAACCTACAACAGCCCTCTGAGTGGCGTGTTCAGATATAGCTACAACCGCCTTCTCTCTAGCGAGCATTTCGCTTCTAAACGTGCACCGAGGAACTTCGGCGTGCGGACCATTTACTGGCAGAGCTCTTGTTTTCAGAGGCTGCCATTTCATCTGCGCAGAACTTCTTCATTCTGTCCAAGATCCCGGCAAAACACTATTTACTTTCCATTCCATTTCTGTGTTGTAGAAGGGGTAAAATATACACACTTGCACCACAAAGGGCTAAAAAAAAAAATGTTTTTCATTTCTAGTCATGAATGAATGAAGAGGATTTGTGAGGGGACAACTTAAGTTCCTCGTCCATGGCTTTAAGGTAATTCATTATCAAAGTGTGCTCAAAGGTTAATGTGCTATTGTGGGGTGGGGGGGGTGATATAAACATTAATTTTGGCGTTCAGGGCTGCGGGCGTTAACTGAGCTGAGAGGAACCGTTTGTCACGAGCCCACACACCAGGCGCCAGCAGTTAGGTGGCTGTTTTGTTGCTCGCCACCCAGGCAGTGCCAAGTTATCAAATGCTGTCGGTGCACGTTTCAGCCGAAATCAATCTGAAAAGTCTCCCGTCATTGTGAGTGTTTTTTTTTGCCCCCTCAAACGCAGGGAAATAGATACTGTAAGAAGGAAGAGAGGTACAAAGGGAGTATATTCAAATCTGTTGGAGTCAAAGCGGGACATGCAGGGCCCATTTTACACTCGCCACAGGATCTGGTGAGAGTAATTATGCAGCTCAGCCTGCACTGACATGGGTGAACTGTCATTAGACGTAACCTTATTTAACTACTGAAAAGTGACGGCAACTTTCATCAGCCCCAAATATAAACCTTTCATTAGTTACAATTTTGAAAAGAAAAAAGGGACCAACAAAACATAAGAAAGTTCAGGCACTTCCTGTTAAATCATTTATTTTGGTGATTCAAATAGAGAGTGCCTGCATTCTTCCTGAAGTTGCTATAAAAAGCACTCATGCAAGGTGTTGTTCACTTTCACTGTAAACCCGAATATTTATTTTTAAGCATATTAAATGAAGAGCAAGTGCGCATCACTGTTGTTTTGTGTTTTGTTGCAATCACTGGACTTATTTTCTTTTTAAAACCCACCCACAGATTCTGTGAATTGTAAAAGTGGTGGCCGAGCTTCCACCGACAGCTGCAGCCTGAAAGCAAGATGCTCGGGATGTGCAAAGTGTTTAGTGCTCAGTCAGTTCAGGTATCAATAGACAACCGAAAAGCGCTGGCTCAGGGCCAAGACACCGAGGGTGAGTCATGACGGCTTTCTATCTGCGGACGCGCTGAGCAGTACGCACCGTTCAGCTACCAGATCAATGTACGCAAACACAATAGCTTCACCACAATTAGCGCGGAAACAAAGTGCCTCATTTGATTATTTTCCCATATGAATATTCATGATAGTAGCCGACACAGTGTATTAACGGTAATCTTTAAATTAGATAATGAGTATATTATGTGCAATGGTTAAAATCTGTGCTATTTACTTTGCAATATTATCAAGAGGCCGGTCTTTAGGAGGAATTAAAACAAAGTGATCAGAGGTACTCACATTAAAACTGATTTTTTAATTTACCTTAAAGATAGCAGAGAGGATATCTCGTGTAAAAAGCTGCTGCGTCTTTGTTCCAGCAGCACGTCTCGTTGCCCTAAATATCTCCCTGATCCCTCTTGTCGGTAACCGTCTCCCCCACGTAGCAGGGTAAACAGAGGACGCGGAGATGGCCAACATTGCTTTTGCGAGCGCCCTTGGAACGCAAAAACTAAGTACTTCATTAATCATTCATCTTTAATAGATTATGCAAATTTCAGGACATAAAAATCAACAAGATCAATAACTGTGTGAATTTTAATTGGGAGGAGAAAACATTTAAAAGAATGAATAGAATCTCATAGCTCCATCCAGTACGAGAGAATAATTTATTGATAATTGGATCCCTGCCTAAGTAAGGAAGTTAATTTAGCGTCTTTTTTCATGCCTTGGCATACATTCCTATTTACAGGGTTTGCTAATGGCAGAAAAAATAATATTATCCACTAACAACCTGCACCCAATCAAATGCTTCATGCTTTACTTTGCGCAGTCATGAAAATGAAGTAATAAAGGCTTACTGGAAATTACTTTTGAGTTTAATTTGCTGCTCAAAATTCTTCAACTAATTTTTTTTTAAATGGCTCTACTGCAGTTTGTTGTCATATTCCACTACAAGAAAAAGTTTTGTGAGTGCACCTACACATTACACAAACTGTGGCCCTCACATGCATCACTTTAGGAGGCCCCCCAGGCCCCCAGGTGGCTTGGAGGCCACCTGCTATGAGTGTGCTCCCCAGAGCGAGACCGCTTTCATAGGAGGAGTCCAGCATAAAAGACAAAAACACACCTTTCTTCTCCTGAGGCCCAACTTTCTGGGGCAAATCCACCTCCCACATATTCAGGAATAAAGAAGGGGTCTTTCTTTTCCCATAGCACTGCGGCGGGGTCCGGGGCTGGACTATAGGGATCATTTGAGAAGGGCCACGGCAGTTTTCAATCACGCTGCCCTCCTCTTTACTTACTCTCTCACACACACACTCGCATGCACACACAGTGGACTCATTGACTTTGATGCCCACTGCATAATTATGGGAGTTTTATTAAAAGGCTGGCATATTATTCTCAGTGTGGCCATCAGTAAACCTAGCCTCTCCAGGGAAGGAGCCTCAGCAGCCACAGCGAAACTATATTTCAATTAACCAGGCGGCCATCAACCTGGGCAGCAGAAAAAAAGAAGCCATAGTGCAACCTAGGGTGGGTTGGTGCGCGTTATATGATACAGATAGTTAATACGACAAGATATTCAATACGCCGCACCTGCTATTACCCACTGGCTCTCAGCAGATCTCAACGCTGAAAACAACAACCATTTTATAAGTTGGAAAACACCTGTAATTTCAGGCTTTCCCTCGCCGCTGTTCGGGACCTACCGGGTCCCTCTCTCTCTCTCCCTCTCTGTGTCTCTTTCCCTCCCTTGCTCGCTCGTCACAGTGTGAGGCAGCCAGCCAGCCACCGTGCCATTCCAGCCGCTGTCAATCAACAGGCCATCATAGCCTTTGATGACAACGTCGTGTCATGGCGAGAACAGCAGCTGTCTCTTATGAGAAGTGTTCCCCAGTCAATCTGTTAGCGGGCCAATCCGAGCTAACACAATGGCCAATGAGGAGCAGTGAGTGAAAAGGCCTGTACGATTTAATCCTCCTCGTATACAAAGATATATGATACATATATTTATATGACTGGACTAAAGAGAGTGCAGATGGGAAAGGCTTTTCAATTGGTGATAAGGGTTTTATAATGGGGGAAAATTAGTCAATTTTGAGGTTAAAATGAGGATTAGAGGTTATTTTATATTATGTGACACAGGAAGGATTTTTTTATGTTTCAAGATTCCCAGTAGCAGGGGAACAAGGAACAAAAAGTGACCAGATTTTTAGGAAGGGAATTTCTACTTCACTATTTGATGTAAGAAGAAAAAAAGAATATAGGGACGGAACTATCTTAGCGTGTAGAAGTCTAATCCAAAACCAAGGACCCTGTCAGAGCCCGTTACAGGCATATGCAAAGGTTTTATGTGTAATGTTTTGGTTTTGACTACTAACTATTAAAGCACTGATGTCTAACAAAGTTTTTCCAGAAGTTTAAATCACATGGTCGAAACCTCTGCACCATTCAAAATGTTGTGTTGTTTTAAGTTGAATGGAATATAGGAAGTATGCACTATACACAATCACTTTTTTTTTTCGTTGAGGGCTGCCACTGTAAACACCCTGCGTGTTCTGTGTTCTCGCCTCGACCGAGCTGCCGCAGCCGTCTTTGACCTGCCGCAGCTGCGCGTGGTGTTCGGGGGGCTCGACCTAGCGTGAGTCAGATTGTACCTGTCACAACAGAGTAACTCTGGGAGACGCTGGAGGCGAGGTCGGAGCTGCCGCTGCTGGAGAGGCTCGGCTTCACGTCTTCCAGGCCGGTGTTCAGCGACGGGAGCGAGTACTCGTTCGCCTGTGGACAGATTTGCAAACGAGCACGACGAGTAAAAATGGCGTCAGTTGGGATGATGTTTCATGAAGTCGCAGCAAACTGGTGATCAAACTGGTTCTGCGCACAAGCTTAGTCTGGATTCACAGCAGATTTCCAAGGTTAGGAGACGACATATAAATATATATATTTGAAAGAAACCATGGCTCAGTGTGAGGAACTTGTCTGCAATCCTCTCGTCGTGTTTCCTTGTGAATATTTCCCGAGAATTCTGTGAAAGCA
>CAESWR010000136.1:1864400-1877511 GCA_903171835.1 Mullus surmuletus | reverse complement strand
CCCCGCCCCCTGCATCTCTGATAAATGCAAAACTATCCACTGTAGATAATTTGAGGGATTTATTGAAGTGTTTGAATTTATTTATCTTGAATAAGAAATCTTGGCAAAAAATAAATCTTAATCCACAGATATTTGGCACTGTTTTCTCCTATACTCAATGTTTGCTGCTTTTAGAGAATTAGCATATGTATAAGCATTGCCCTGATTTTATTTATCTACTCCAATGGATTCTATACTTGCACTTACACTCAATTCAATTCTTTGCATATTAATGTTTCCATCATTGCAAGGTGCGAAACCAGCTTTTGAATTGTCTTAAGAGAATTAAAACGTGGAAAAATTACAGTGCGTCAAATGGAAACATCTTACGGGACCATGAAATGAGACACACGCAGTGGACACGTACAGTATATTGGATGTCAAAAACACACATTTGTGACTATCTGTCAGGCCAAACATTATTCATTGCAGTTGCTCAAAGGAGCCCAAGAGGCTTTGGTACGTTTTTGTTCCCTCACAGCCGGAACCCAGAAGCTATTAAAGAGGGCAGGACTGGTGCAACGTACGATTTATTGGTCCATTCCTCACAAGTGCCAAGTTACATTTGCTCCTTATATCTTTCACCTTGTGTGAAATAGTGGATGGGAATAAGAGACAAGAATTATAATATTACACAACTTGGGGGGGAAAAAAGACGCTGCACAAAGTTGCAAATTTACACCTCATCTCACGCAGCTCATAATAAACTCTTTAACAAGATGGGGAAAGTAAGACTGAAGGAAGATCTATGGGAGGGGCAGAGTAGCTTGGCAGATTTAATTAATTACTGCATATTAAAATGTTTGTTTACAGAAGTGAGCAGCTACAAGAGGTCCGATGTTAATTAATTTAAGGCGTACTTCCCCCAGCCTCAGCGATGTGTCACGCGCTGCACAGCTACTCCCTTTGGCAGCGACTCGGCGTCTCATTGGATATCCATCAATTGCTGTGAGGTGTGTAAGAAACAAAGATGCACAGAGCGCAAATTAGACCCAATGTTAACATGATTGCATATTAAGATTTCTAATTAGTAAGCTGGAGGAAAAGGTGAAGGAACCGAGGAATATACATGCGGCCTTCCGCAAGCATCGATTTCCCGCTTTATGAGCGAGTCTGGCGGCGGGATTTTTTTTTTCCTTTTTTTGGGGGGGTCCAAACTGTTGACAGATGCAGCTGCTGGACAAAGTCGGGCTGCTTAACACGTGCGCAGCTTCTGTCTGGTCTCCCGAGGTTCCTGTCCGGGCAGTGATGTATCTAGCTCCCCTCCGAGGTCAGCTGGCCCGAGTCCAGAACATCACCTGCAATCAATAGTGTGGGTAAAGCAGGCCCAACTGAACGCGTGTGAGGGCAACGGCGCCACTCAGGAGCCCCACAGTGGGAGGGGGAGGAGAAAAAAAAAAAAAAAAAAAGGCCTACATGCCCCATTGCCTTGCTAAAACCAAAACATGGCCAGCTCGCATCGTGCCTGGCAGTCTGGCGTCTTTAGGAAGGAGATGAAGAGAGTGAAAAACACACGAAAAGAGCGGAAAAAGCAAAACACCTCTGCAAACAATCAAACACTGCCTTTTTAAAATGTCACCAGCTGGTGAGTGTGGAAGTTCATTTGCTGCAGTGGGCTACACGGGGACAAACCCAGAGAGAGGCAGAGAGGGGTGGGGGGGGTGTTCGCTGAGGTGAAGAATGGTTGTATTTGAGGGGATGCGTGTAATTATTTTGCCTCTTTGAGTCATTATTGCCTCGCTGGCTGCTGCGGCGGCGGCGGTGGCTAAGAACCTCACGTCGACACGCCGGGCGCCAAGTGTACATTTTCACCGTGGCAATCGAACACGTGTTTCTCTCAAAATTGCTCGCTTACACGGGATTGTGATTATCAAGGCCGGCGTGCCGGGGGGGGGGGCCACGCTGGCGCCGCCCGGACACAAAGATTATTGAGATTTCAGTTTTGATAATGAAGATGATGAGCACAGAGTGGATGCAAACCTCCCAAAACAATAGCTTTGTTTGAAGAAATTGATGTTGAAATTTAAATGGGTTCTTCCTCGTCTCATAGGCATTTCTCCGATGTAAAAAAAAAAAAAAGATAACAGAGGCCTTTTGAGTAAAATAATGATGATTCACATCAGCAAACAATAGTATTTCTTGTCCTTACTTGACATCTTGTGCAACTTCTGGCAAGCATATTTCTGTCCTGGTTTCTCGCCCCCCCCCACACACCTTTTTTTCTGACAAAAGAAAAAAGAGCACGATAAACGATCAGCAACTTTACGTGAAAAGAATCGATACGGCAGCTTGCTTCCCGCACACACTTGACACGGCGGCACACATCTTTTTCTCCCTCTCCAAAGAATGTGACATAGAAAAACTAACCCATTTATCCAATATACACTCGTGTTGCTTCTGCCCAAACAGCCATGGTGTATTTTTTATTCCTAACCCTCAGCTGCCGACGGAGCAGCGACGGCTTCCTCAATCAAGAGCCCAGCGTGGCTGAGTGCAGCAGACTACCACCGCCGAAGACTCTGATGCCTGGGACGACGGAGCCGCGGAAAAGTGGCAGATGCTCAGCTGCGTATGTGTGTGGTGTGTATTATGTGTGTGTGTTTGTGTAAACTCCTACTGTAAGTGGGATTTGAAGAATTGGCACAGTCATCTGAGCAGCGCTCCGCATCTCTCACAAACAAATGAAGGCCTGGAGTCTCAAAGTGAGATTGATATCTCTTTCTGAACTTCACAGGGAATATTCTGAATATGGAGAGGGTTTCCTCACTCCCAGGGGAGCCAAAGGGCGCCTCCTCTCGTCTCTCTTCCCCACCTCCATGCCAAAAA
This sequence comes from Mullus surmuletus, assembly GCA_903171835.1. Taxonomy (NCBI): domain Eukaryota; kingdom Metazoa; phylum Chordata; class Actinopteri; order Syngnathiformes; family Mullidae; genus Mullus; species Mullus surmuletus. Next base: position 1,874,646 of record CAESWR010000136.1, on the reverse strand, counting down.
TAACGGGAAAAAATGGCCCGGCTACGTCTTTTGTGTTCATCAATATTCACTCATTCATCGTCTGTCCTGGCAGATGAAATCCTCGACAAGCGCGGCGCAATGGATGAGCCTGAAATCCACTTTGTCGCATCGAAGGAGGATGTCTGAAATTGAGTTTGGAATTAAAATAGAACAATACCCATTTTTTTCTGGACAGAAGGCAGAGCCATATATTTCACTTAGCGACTGAAAACTTTTCAATTTGTGCCGAGGGTCTTCAACAGAACCCAGCCATTAAATAGGTCAAGGATGGATGTGCGCGGGCTACACTGCTCTCTGAGTCAAAACAAAGAAAGTTGGAGCACATTTGGAAAACCATCATTTGTGTCACGTAGAGACGGAGTGTTTATAAAGCAAATATGCTTGGGGTTTCTAAAGTGACCAATAAAAGGATATTAGCTGCTTTCAAAGCTGGCTGCGTTCACTTATTATGGACACAAAAACTCTCAAACAGCCTGTTCGTAAATACCCAACATGCACCTGGTGGCCTACAGTAGTTTTATTGAATGTTTTGTTTTTTGGGGGTTTTTGGGGGGTTTATTGCCACCACAGATTTTATGCATGAGATGTGTTATTCAAATAAAGTTTATCATGAAAACCATCACATTATTAAACAGACTTGGGATCTGCTCAGGCTTTCCGGAACAATGTGCGCTCACAGGAAACGGGTCTCTGGGTGGGATTCATCACAGCCAAATGTAACAATTATCACCCTGCAGCGACTTTGACAGAGCTGGCCCCGCTCTGACTCACTGACCTGCTCCTGCATGGGTCACAAACTAAGCAAAAGTTTACGACACAGAGGCAGCGGACCCCTGAGTGTATCTCTGTTAAAATCTGTCCCGGGGAGCGCTGTTGATATCTGCCAGGATCAATATGACATGGTAATATGTTTTTAATCATGTGCAATTGAGGCCGATCCGACTGTCGTTTTCACCGCTGGATGCACATAGCTGCTCATAGCACATGTCCGCCGGCGGGGGGTCACTGCTTTCTACTGTTTTGGTAATAACCGCTCCGTTTTTTCCCCCACAGACCTCCACTTTCATACCTTTTTGAATCTGTATTTACGCCGTTTACACAGTTGATTTCTATATTTGCGGACACGCTCTCACCTTCATGTCATTGAGAACATAAGTGGAGCTGATCCCCTATTTCCCCCCTCATCCTAATCCCATCCTCCCAGAGCCGCTTCATAATGATCTCCCCCTGAAAGGTAAATCAATTATATAATGACGACAAAAGAACCGTTTTGTCATAAAATGGTAATTAGTTTGGGTCCTGACCTCCCTCTTGGCACCCCGACTCCCCCAGCTGAGGACCGGGGCAGGTCCGCGCTCCGCACTTAACGACAGGCAGGCGTAACACACTGGCTGAGCATTGTGGGGCCTTTGTCTTCATTCAGGGGGAGATGAAGTTCTTGCCGCTACGTTTATCAATCATGGAGGGGCTCCAGCTGTTCCACGGGCCTCGGCCTGTCTTCAACAGCCGGCCTTACAAATTGTCTGTGAATAGCAAGGAAGAGGAGGCGCACGGCGCGCACGCACACACACATACGCGCACACACACAAACATTAGCATCATCACACATACCCTAATTCAGACTAGCGGCGTATATACACAAGCACTTTGCACTCACAGCGGCGGCCCCGCCACAAATACACACACACACACAAAAAAAAAAAATCCCTCCCGTCGCACATGCAGATGAACCCAAACGCGCGATGCCTCCTATTGTTCTGGTGACTAATGTTTCTCCACAGCCTTTTCACAGACACAGCCCTGCCGTCTGCTGCGCGCAATTACAAGATGGATTAACAGCTCTTTCTAACACTGTCATCATCACCTTGCATGCCTTGGAGGAATGTGAGAATGCCGCATTCCTGAGTGCGAATCACGTCCAATTACAGCTTAATGAATGAAGGGGAGACATATACAACAGAGCAAATCAGGCAGACAGAGCCGACGTACAGTTTTGATTTATTAACCACACTGTATCGATGGCTCGGCATGTCAGAGATCACAGCCCGGAGACTAAAACTGCTGCGAGTAAATAATTCATTCTAATAATTGTCCGACACGTGCATGAATGATCTGTTGGTGCTCCGCAAAATGAAAAGTTTCACGTGTCAGACGTACAGATAGATGAACATATGAATTAACTGTTCTCCAAGGTCAAGCGCTGATTGCGTTGTTACTCTCGCGGTGCCACGGTGTCAAAGCCGTCCGAGCTCTCGCTTTTTCATCATATTCTGCACATCAACCAAACGGCGGGAAGAGCGAGGTGAAGGAGACAAAGGGAGCGAGGGGGTGAAGAGAGGAAGAAATGCGGAGCAAGCGAAGAAAGACGGAGAAAGAGAGAGGGATACAAATTGATCGTTTGGTGGCGAGATCAGTCATAGTCATCCTGGGCGGATGGATGAATGTCTTTGATGGCCACTGCAGGTTCAGGCAGGGAGAGTGTCTGAAAACAAGAGAAATTGGTTTGGGCCCCCGGGAGGGGAATCAATGTGTGAGGGGCATGTAAGCGCCGTGCTGTTGTTCTGTCGGGGGCTGTGGGGGTTGTCCAAAGTTTGAGGGGTCTCAAATGTGACAGTCAAATTCTCTCTTGAGATGCTGCTGCTGTGTTTGCCCGCTTTACAAAGACGGAACAACTTTCTGAGTGTAAATGTGAAGGACAATTTCCAAAAGTTGTTGAATGAAAAAGCTGCTGCTGTCGTGAGTTAGCAAAGAGGTGCTCTGCTGCCACCTGAATTTCAATATTTTTGCAGATCCATGCTTTTCAGTCACTGCAAAAATAAATGAATTATGATGTTGAAGCATCTTGTGGTTGACAGGTTGCTACATGGCGACAGTCCACAACCCCGGGAAATGTTTATCTGAGTACACTTGTATTCTCATAACAAATTGGATTTTTTAAAACTCTATTAGGTGTTTTGCAAAGTTCTTTCAGTGTAACAGATATCACAGTTCAGGTGAACCTTTTCCTCCCATAATGCTCCTCTGCTGTCCACCTGCTGTCCAGCAGGCCCGAGGAGGTCAGCAGCTGGCCCGCTCGCCATCTTTCATCATTCCTTCTTGAAAAATCTCACACCTCCAAATGATGTCCCATCCCTTTCTTTTTGGGTTGCGGGGCTTCACTTTTTAATCCTTGACCAGAGAAAGGTGGTGGTAGTGGGGGTGGGGGGTGGGGGGGTCAGGTGGCCCAAATGATCAGTGGGAAACGCGCTCCGAGGCGTTGTGTGTTTGGCTTCCAGGCCGCTGTGCTCGCAGGGGTGTTCACGCTAATGGCAGCCACTATCTCATCCACGGTGGCAGTAATAGAGCTTTATTAACTGATTAGTCTCTATTTTCAGGGTGGAAACAAGAATCAAAATCTCATGCCACTTAATGGGGCCATTGTGACTGCAATAGTCATATCTGTTGGATTATGATTTTTTTCCGCACAGACAGTCTCTTTGAACGATGATGCAACCAAGTCGACTGTGCTCTGGTAATGAGTCATATGACAACTCCTGGGGTTTCTCCTAACTATCCTGGCAAATGTCAGCAGTCTACCCCCCATTCCCTTTGATGACCTATTAAATATTATGAGGACCCCCTCCTGTGTGCACTGTAGTCTCACTCATATCAAGATGGTGTTTAATGCCCATGAGACAAACAACAGACAGATTAAAGCTATTATACCCTGCTGCACTCCCACATTCACCCTCTACAAAGTGGAGTTGTGATGAGTTGTTTAATAGTTTTGTGGCTTAAAACCAGTTTATGCATTAAATCGCAATGTCGGGTTATAAACGGCGTGTGAGGATTTATCGGTCTTTGGGAAAGGAAGCGGACTCGCTGACCTCTGAGGCAGCCCGGTCTCCAGTCACTCTCCGAGAGCTTCCGCCCCCCCAATCAAGAAGTTGTTATTAATAAAGCTACGGAGCCTAATGAGCTTCAAACACCTCTTGTCAGATAGACAATATATGAAGACGAATGATGATTTTATTCTCAATCAAATGACATCCCCTTTTCAGAAGATGGTCATTTTGCTCACGCGCGCGTCAAGTGTAAGAGCTAATTATATGACGATCTGAGCAAAAATAACTTCTCATTTTCAAGAATAATGGGATAGAAATGTTATAGATTAATGGCGCTATTTATCTTTTTTAAATTTCTGTCTTTTCCCCGGTGATGACAGGGCTTCTCAAGGAAAATATTCATAAAACGAAATGGAAGTCATAACTTAATAGGTTATTAAAATTTCTGAATGCATATCGCTTCTCCTTTTTGCGCGCTGTAAATTTAAATTGAAGTCTGTGGCGTTAGTAGACACCGGCAGGAGTTGTTTTTTTTTTTTTTTAAGTTTAGTTTTTTTTATGATGGCACAAGAGAGGGGGGGACATGCATCTCTGTCAGTGGGATATTTGCTATTCTAATTTTATGGCAGGCCAGATTATCAGGCAGGAATGTCAGCGTGCGGCAGCAGACCGCTGACAACATCTCAGCCGTGTGTTTCCATTAGAGAGAGCCAGTGTCCGGGGGTTTGTTCCCTCCATTATTTTCTATTCCTGTCTCTTTTTTTTTTACTGGAGAATTTTCCTTTTTTGTCATCTCTCGCCCCCTCAGTTTTCCCTCCTTCTCTTCCACCTCCCTCTAGATCTGCTATTTTCTGTGTTCTCACCCCCCCAATCTTTGTCTCTCTAAGGGGCCGAGATCTCAGAAGAGGGAAGGAGAGACTCGCTACAGCTCTAGGGGGGTCGGGGGTGTGTGTAGGAGGAGGGGGAGGGGGGGGGGGGTACAGAGCGAGTGAAGGTGGGACACCTATCTTTAGCCTTCTATCTGTGTGCCAAAGAAGGTAAGATGTATGGAGGTGGTTGAAGGGGGAACAAGGTGGGGGGCGGAGGCAAGAGGGGTCCGTCGTCTCAGCTGGATGGGTGGCGGGGGGATCCTTTCCCTCAAGGTCAGGGGGCAAATTTATTTATTTCCCTGGAAGTTACAATGAAATTTTACTGAGTACTTTGCTCTGATGATGAGAGAGATCAGCAGTCATAAATTTGTCTTGCCATTTGGTCGCCAGTGATGAACCATTTATTATGCCGCCTTCAAGGACACCGCGTGGTATTTGTATGATAGTGCTATTCTATGTAATGATATCCATTTCATTGTGCCATATAACACAAATGAGAAAATTAAGAATAAAACTGCTCGGTGCGGGGCAGGTCTAGCTTTATTCATAGCTATCTAATGGGATATGTACAGTAAATGTCACATGATATTTGTGATGCCCTTGTCCTGGTTTTACAGTAGCGCTTAAAATGTTGATGTTGCGCCTCCCAAGGTACCTTTTGGGAGGTGGGCAGCACAGGTGAACGGGTTTTTTCAAGGGCCCATTCTCCTGAAAAATTCTGTCTTTTTTAATTTATAGCCTTAATCTAAAGGATTTTGCAAATAAGCACCTTATGTTTGGTTCCCTGGCATTCATCATTTACAAAGGACGCCGCTCTCGACCGCACGTGTTTCCTCTTTGTGGCGCCCCTTGACTCACAACGGACACCTCCACGGTTCCTCAAAGGGCACGATGAACTAATGCTCTTTATTGATTGGCCATTTGAAAGCCTCTTGTAGCCTTGGGAGTATGTTAATGCCATGAGGCCCTTTCCCCCCGCTGCCTAGCAATCCCCAAGGGTCCTTGTGTGTATTCCTCAGTGGGCTATCATAGGGAGTTCATTAATGGTCAATTACTAATATCTAATGAGGCTCATTGTGTTACTACGCCGCCGTAACTGGGCAGCTGTCGCTCCTGAAAACATTACAGGGGCCTTCACTGCCGCACCTCTGCTGTGCACATGTTAGCGAGGAGGAGCAACATCCCATTATTTAAATGTCTCCGGGTTCTTATGTGGATTTAATGTTTATTTGGCTTCTCATTCCAAGTGACGTGCGTGCATGGCTTTGCAGGACAACACTGCTGGGAATTTTTTTCCTCAGTAATTTTCGATTTCTGTTTAGTGATTCTGCACGGTGGAGACCTTAAAGTATAACATATTGGAGCGCTCATGTGATTTTGGCCTGTTTATGCGAGGCGACTTGATAGGCTGTCAGGTCCCGAGTGGGAAGAGCCCCCCTGTGAACGAGGTGAAGCATCTTTTGACTGCCGGGCTTATATTTGTGGATAATAAAAGGAATAAATCAGACAATGGGGCTGAATATTTCATTTGTTATCCGTATCCCTTATGGGAAAATGATACAGAAATGTAAAAACAGCAATTTCCCACCAGCCCCTGCTGGGAAAGTGCCAGAGCAGAAGGGCTGTTTTCATGTCTGAAGATAAAGTGCATCTTTACCAGCCTATTCTCTCTGGTATAAATCTAACAGGCAGCTGATACATTACCTGTTCCAATGAAACATAGTTCTGCATAAATATCTTATTTTAACATGTTATTATTTCTGTGTTGTTGGTTTTTTTTGTGTTTTTTTTTTGTTTGCATCTTCTCACCTCCTGTCTGTCAACATGTGTCTCTCCCTTTATAAAACTGTCCCTCTTCTCCTCCTTTCATGTCCCATATCTACTCTCCAGAGGACAATATTCTATCTCTGGGACTTTGGGGGGCGGCAGGATAACTTGTGATGACATTATAATGACCTTCACTTTTCGCTCCGTCTGGTGAAAGATCCCCGGAGTTTATCTCACCATTTGCTGAGAGGTGAAGATTATCTGAATGAAATGAGACTGTGAAGTGATAAGCATCCGTGCATCCATTGTAGCCACTCGGCTTCTTTACAAATGGCAGAAAATAAACACAGCGGGGTCGGAGTCACTGTGCCTGACTGGCACTGGTCCCAGACTCAGTCAAAGTTTGGAATGTAGTTTTGAATGTGTCCCAGCGCTGATAAGACGCTGTAATCAGAGGGCACATTGGACAAAAGGGGATACTAAAGGGAGTAATTTAAAAGGGCATGACCTCTGAACATGCATTCATGACTGATGGAACTCGGGCCAACTTAAATGAGCAGTGACACACTAATTCCAAATCATGATTTGGCTCCTCAAGTTTAAATATCGCAATTCAAAATTGTGACTTTTGATGTTGTCTTCGGTTTCAGTGTAATGCAAAATGCAAACTGTAAAGATCCCAACAGTGGCGGGGGTCCGGTGCCAAGAAAAAGGCCTATTTGGTGGGCTTTTTATGCCAGCTCAGCACTCTGTCCCACGATGCCCTGTCCCATCTGTCAGTGGACCCTTTAGTGGCGGGGAGCTGGGGTGGCAGGGGCTGAAAGCAGGGCAATTGGGATCAGTCTGTGTCCCACTGCCATTATCACTTTTGCCCCTGACAACACATCTACTTTTCACTTTCACTCCAGTGGTGGGGGGAGGGGGGGGGGGCAGAGAGGCCCTTCACAGAGGCAGCAGCAAGAGCAGGAGATGATGGACATGAAAATGAGCTTCTTTTGTGCCTCTTCGCTGAGTGGATGGGAGAAAATGTGGTGTCATATCTTGTCAGAGCTTGGCTGGTGGCCAGGAGGATATTCATACTGAAGTACGTCCTGCCACTTTTCTGCCTCTGTCGCAACTGTGAGGAACAAGGAGCGAAGTGATGCTTTATGGAAAATAACAAAAAGTTTGAAAAACTGAACTGCATCACAGTACATGATTGACCTAATGATATTAATTAAAGGCCGTGTGTCTCAGTCAGCAGAGAGTGTAAAATAATCTGTGGCTTCGATCCGCTGGTCTGGACAGTTCACACGGGAATTAACATTGACCCAACTTCCCCTTCCCATTCAGTTACACACGATTAAAATCATCTTCTTCCATTTATAGCAGAGTGGCTATTTTAAGATCGGTAGTGAGTGTAATGGGAGGGGCCATGGTAGGAGATGATCACAGGGAATTCTGGGTGTTGTAGGTTTAAGTGGAACACCAAAGTTCCTTCTCGCTGTGTTGACATACTTCTGCACCACCATTTCTACAAAAAAAACCTTTCCAGCAATGAACACTGCTTAAACAAAACCTAAAATTGTATACAATTGTAATATTCACACTTTGGTAAAAACATGCCACCTTTCCTACTCTTTTTACCCTTCCACACATTACATGTTAAATGGCAAATATTTACTTCGGTTTATTATTGTTGGCAACATTTCTTTCAATTGAATAAAGCGCTTCATAAGTGCCTTGAGCTAAATAGATAAAAAAATACAGAGTAAATGTAGCAGTGATGTACAAAGCAGCACTGCAGCTAATGTGATTTCACTCACATGACTGGAATTCTTTGCAACGTTGCCGAATGAAGTGGATCTCCGGCGAGCGGAGGTGTGGACGACGGGCTGCTCCTCTGATCATTGATGACCGTCGGCCGGCGCAGGCCTCTGGTGATATGTGGGCCCTCCGAGCTCCGGTAGCCCCACCACACCGCACCCTGGGGTGCAACAAATATCAGCATTGTAATTTCACGCCTGTGATTATTATCGCGAGCTCTATCTCTGACTGGGAATCCTCCACCCATCCTCTTTAGTCCTCCCAGCTGAGATACTGTTTAACAGCCTCTCCCCTGGACCTGTGCTCTCAGACACACTCGCACACACTCTCAGTCTTCCTCAGACATGCACACACGCACGCACGCCGCCATGCATGTACACACACACATGCACCACACACACACACACACACACACACACAAACACACAATATTTTAATGTCTTCCCTCCACGGGCCCGTTTTAGGCTTTCTCATTTCTTCTTCTCCCATCTTCTGTTAATTCACCACCATCTGCCTCAGCATCTGCTTGAGGAGCCAGAAAAAAAAAGTGTCTGCCATGGTGGAGAAACTCTACGCTTTTTCTCGCTCTTGTTTTTTTTTGCCGCTCTGCGCAGCTCCGCAGACTCTCGCCCATTTAAATGCCAGTGGCAGCATCCTCTTCAGTCTTTGTCTGGCCTCCTACTCCACCCCCTTTTCTAAACTGGCCCTGATTTAGCATAATCTTCAAAAACCTTGATCCCCCCCNNCCCCCCACCCCACCCCTCGCCTCGGCCCCCTCCAAACACACACACACACACTCACACAGACACTATCTGTCTGTGTGCATCTATCTGTGTTTCATTATCCACAGGGAAATGACAGAAACAACAGTCACATCCTCCTTATGTTTAATACTTTATAGATGTCTACAGTCGGCGGGAACAAAATGAAACAATATATAACAGCCTCATCCTCCGGTGCAATGAAGCAAATATGGAATAGGAAATAATAGTGAAGTTGGAGCATACCACGAGGATGTAAATATATAAAGAAAATGTGAGTTTTATGAGGTGGATTAAAGGAAGATGCTACGTCAACTCCACACCCTGCACTATATTTAACTGCTTTTCCTCACAGCCTTTTCTTTTCCGCCTCCTGCTTCGCCCTCCGATCTTCCCTCTCTCCTTTGAGGTTTGAGGCAACAAAAGGACTGTCCACTCCACAGCCGGCCTGAGCCACAGGATCCGTTCCTGCCAGAAGAGATTACAAGCATTCTTGAGCAGCCCAGAGTTGTCCCGGAGACCATCACTTTCGTTTTGTTTTTTTTTGTTAATGCCTTTTAACAGCATTTTAGTGTTTTTTATTATTGGTGGCTGCAGGGAAATTAGTATTATTTTAATTATGTTTTATCTATTTATCTATCTTTAATGTTAAATTGATACTGCTTCGGAAAAATCCAGAATTTTGCCTTGATTATTTTTTTTATTGTTTTTCTTTTATGTTGTCATGTCTGCTTTGTCTGTTTTTATGTGGATCCCTGAGCTGTCTTCAATAAAGTTCCTACTCTGGATTTAATCTGGTGGAAATTTTAATGCAGGAAGACATTTTCATTGATGGATCATTAAGGAAAATTGCAGCAGATTTCACATTTTTTGAACTATATGGAAGAAACAAATATTGCATTTGCATTAATAGATTTGGGGGAGTTTGGGGAAAAATATCTAAAAGTGTGCAGAGATTTGAAAATGTGTCAAATAAAAAGTGTTTATAAATCTGCGAAATGCAAACGTGGATAATTACACAACTCTTGCAAACACTTTTGCTCCAATAACAGCCTAATAATCAGATCATTTCTTCCTTATTTCACACCCTCCTTGCTGCCCTAACCCTCCTTCTCTTTCCGTCCCGTTTACATCTCAGGATTGACACACATCCTGACATGATCTCAGGTCCACTGAGACCCTTGGCGTTTATTTAGCA
>CAESWR010000136.1:1826406-1850772 GCA_903171835.1 Mullus surmuletus | reverse complement strand
TGCACTTCTGCAGCGTGTTGGGAATGGCAGGAGGGAAGGAGATTTTAATAGCTCTGCGGCCATGTGACAGAATCACCACCCCTGTTTTTATGTTCATTTGGCTTCGGGTCCCTCTTTTATAAGCTCACACGGGCTTACAGGCCATTCAAAGCTTTATTCACATGCTCTCTGAATTTACAGGACAAATATTTCTCCCAACAAAAGATGAACAAATGTGTTTGTCATCTTTTCATATGATCACGTTACATGGCTGTCAACACTCCCTCTGTTGGTGTGTGTGCAGTGGGGTAAAGTTAGGTGACTTAAAGAGAAAGAGCACGCCCACACACCCACCATGGACTTTTCCTGAACTCAGCCTTCAACCTCCTGCAGACACCATTGCCCATCCAACACACGAACCGGTCAGGGTAAAAAAAATAAATAAAAAAAAGCACAGGAGGAGGGAGAAGATGAATAGCACAATAGGGTTTAGAAATTAATATAATGTCTCGAACATTCCAGCGGGAATATAGCATATTCTCCCCCTCTTTCCTATCAGTGATTTCTGGCATAGATGAGATAAAACCTTTGGGTGCTGATCTACAAATCATAATGTAATTATGACCATTTGGGAGATAGCGGCAAAATGTTAAAGGAAATTTCTGACTTCTTTTCCTTTTCCCCAAACCATTTGAAAAATCAGACACTATTTAGCTATTGCCAGTGAAGCCAGTTTTGTCGGTGAAAACATTCATGCTTCCAGCTGGACCCCGTCCCAGACTGCCATGGCTGGTTAATGTGGCCAGTCTGTGCTGCCAGAATTAGAATTCATGGTTTATATTAAACAAACAAATACGCAAACAAGAAAACAATGACACAAACTGACCTTGCGTGAACTGGACGCACTGTATCTCCTAAGCAGCATTAGATTTTATCCTTGCAATCTGGATGCTGTGTGTCAATAGTCCCTTTTTACGGGGGATGGACATCATTTTGAAGTGTGTGCCCCCACCCTGCGGTGATATATTTACTATGACAGGGATGGGATTCACAGGTAAAGCTTGGCGGTTCTGACTGATGCGATACAGTTGGGTATATTAATGGAGCCTACCGCCCCTCTGGTGGCCTGTGCTGCACAAAGGCATTTCTGGATTCAAACCTCAGCATGTTCAGGGCCAGTGGAGCATGCCCAGCAGTATGCCAAGGTTAGATGGGTGCCAAGGGTGCCACTAAACGGAACCTCATCCCCTGCTCTATCCTCTCATGCCCAACACAAAACACTGCAATATGCTGCATCAAACGAACAGGCGACGCACAGAATAAAAAAAGGGCAACGCGATACCTGTGAGCACAAGGATTTTTTTCTTTTGCTTTAATTACCTGCTGTAATATACAGCGACAAGGTTTGGCAACAAATCTGCCACTCTTTGTCTCGTGGTCCCTATACTCTTCTCCCTCCCGTTGTCTGTGTGAGTGTAACTCATAGATAATGTCTTCATCAGTGATGTACTCACACCGCTCTGTTTGCGTTGACTTACAGGCCACATTCCCTCGCACTCTCTCTCCCTGCCCCGGTCCGCTCCTGGCACCGAACGCAGATTACATCTTGTTTCCCAAACTACTAAAAGTGTCAGAGGCTGTCTGGCTTTGCTTTTATATAGTGTTATTAATGGCAGCGAGCACCCGCCGCCCCAGCCTTTGTCTGTGTGTGTTTGCGTGCCTTCCTGCTTGTGTCTAATTAAAGGATCGCTGCTTACAGAAGCAGAGAATGGCTTTGCGAGATAGGAAATAATATTTGCAAATATTATCATTATTATTTTCCACGGCTTATAGAGAAACGACATGCAGATTGGAAGGCCATATTTGAACTGTGAATTGTGAGCTCGCTTAGTGATTGTAATGAGTTTGCTTGCTGCCTTTGCTTTCATATAACCTATGACCGCTGCTCATTGTCTGAGGAAGTACGAGGCTGTGATCCCCCTTCGTCTACACTGTTTCAACGACAGAAAAATTCATGTTATTGATGCTCAATAATTGGTCTTTTGATAAAACTGTTTGTGCTGTACTGTAGCAATCAGGTTAGGACAACACTCAAGGAGTCAAGTGTCATATTATCAGGAAGAACATTTTGTTTGTGAACCAAGTTGTTACAATTGAGTACTTAACTATACTATCAAATGAAGCACCTGTATTCTCCTTTTCATTGTAAATCTGAAATAATTTAAGCAAATAAGGGAGACTAGGAAGTCAGTTGAGGTCACTATTATTTAGTAAAAAAGGAGGAAACACTGTGACGATAGTTTTTTTGATGCCAGCCATAATTGGAGACCACAAAAACCACAAGTGGTCCCCAGCCTTAGCAGAGGTGAATTTATAAACCCAAACTATCATCATAATTACCAAAAACGACCAAATATTTGGTACCTAAATCCTTCAACAGCTCAACCACACAGTATCCTTGACACATATTATCAGAAAGTTGGAACAAAGAACTTTCAAGGTGATCCAGACAGAAGGTCGTGGTGTCTGACACTTGCCCACATATAAAGCTAAGCTAAGTTGAGATAATTGACAAGGGGCTCTAATTTCTATTTTTCATTTTGATTTAGAGTTTCTTCCTCCATGGTCTGGGACCCCGCACAACCGAGTCTGCTCTCAGACAGCCGTGGCTTGGCCGGCTCTCAGCTCCCCCCTGTCTTAACCTGAAGAATTATGTGCTCAGATAATTAGCTCTTATAGGTACACTCTCCATTTCTCCACTCCACTGGGCACATCATCTTCCACGTCTCTTTATTGTTTGGTTTGCTTTGTCAGATCGATGTCTTGCTACTGCGTAACCAGCACTCATATCTCAGGCTGCATAAATCACAACAAGGTTTCTGTCGCTCGGGAGAGCGGTGGTGTGGCTTTGCTGCACACATGCACGCTCGCAAACATACACACACACACACACACAACACATAAACAAGTGGGTGGGCCACTTTATGCTCCACATCCAACAAACTCTCTTCACCTCTCTCGTCGTTTACTCCTCTCCTCTCCTTCTGTCCTTCTTTTCTCCCCGCATCTCCACCACTGCTGAGTGACCACTGAAGAGGAACCTATCAGATTATCCTCTACCCGGTAGCGATGGGCAGGGTGGGTGCGGCGGAGTGGAGGGAGGGCAAAGGGGGTCCGTATCACGCCTTATGATTGCAGTGCCACCCTTGTAATGAATTCGAAAAATGCAAATGGCCCTCTCCCCATGTAAAAGTTGACATTGTCTCCTGTGATAAATTTTCTGCTGAGGTAAGAGACAATTTAGATGCGAATTACAAGCAGGCTCTTTGTCACTCCTCGGTTCCATTTACATCCTTAATTAGCTGATTCCCTCCGCTTCCATTAGAGGGTGAGAGAGGATGCGAGACGCGCAGATAGACAGACAAAGAGCAAAGACGGGGACGCTGGCAGACGAGGCGCGGGCACAAAACAAGCATCTAAAGATTACATAGAAACGCACAAAGGTCTATCCAGTCACATAGTGGTATATAAGCCTTGATTATGGTGCAGGAAATGAGCCAGAAACGCCATCCCATGTGTTAGGACCTCAGGCTTGATCAGCATCCCTGGGTCTGTGTCTGCGTTAATGTCATCCTTAACAGCAAACTAAACACCGCAGGTTTGTAGACATTAGCCATGCCTGCTAAAATACTCATTTACCAGGCCTCCTCATCACACAACGCTCCTCAGCTTTGAATGACAGGCCTAAACATGCCATTCTATTAGGAGGCTTACTCAATAGAGCAATGTTCAGTCATTCGTGTCCCTCCCAAGTGCGGCGGCTTGTCGGCGAGACCCCACAAAGAATATGCTGAACGCGAGGTCATATATTACGGTTTACAATATGTGCTTGGTCTCCATGACAGTGGAGAGTCGCTCAAAAGCATCACATCAAAGCGGAGATTGGCACGCATGCTATGGTTTCTAATGATGTAAACTGAAGCGTAGTGTGAAGATACATGTTCGGACCAAAGGATGATGCTGTTCTAATTTCATGGCACAGAGTCCGCTTTGCTGTCTGATTCTGTGAATGTATACGTTCGAACAGTGGGGACTAATAGAGCATGTGGCAGCTTTACAATGCACGGGATCTGTGGGTGGCCGATTCATTCTGCCAGATGACTGTCCCTAAATATGGTGTGCCAAATGCGGTGCGTGTTGTGCGGATAAACTGACAATGCAATTTATGTTTCATTTCATTTATATTTAGCAGGCTAAGTTGGCAATGATTCCCTCACGGCATTGCTTTTTGAACGTTATGCTTCAACACTTGCTGAGTCATTGGCAGCTCAATGCAGTATTCATTTTGGAAATATAGAACAGGGGAATAATCTCTTTGGATGTAGTCACCTTATTTTCGTCACAGGTTCATTTGTGATCCCGAGGAATTAACAGAATCAAAATTTACAGTACCCATGCGTATAACTCAATCACATTTCCATTTCAGAATATAGTGTTGTTGGAGAGAGTTGTGCCCACTCTGTAATGGAGCTAAAATTAACATTCGCTAAAAAAATGATTCAATAGCAAAGCTAACACCTCATTGATTAGAAGAGGTTGACAAAATGGCATGATTTCCTTTTATTGACTCATTTCGCAATTTTGTGCTAGCTAGACTAGCCTGAAAGTAGCCATCATTTAGCTGGTAGGCTAAGATAATATATGTAGAAATTTATACTCGACATTGTTGTGCCTACATGTGACCATGGTTGGTGATTGGTTCATTGGTGACCATATTAGCTGATAAAATGTACAAACTACAAATAAACAAATGTTAATGTCAATGTAGGGCATGCCATCTTGGCGGGAAAATGTATGTAATCTGTCATCTAAATCTATTGATATTTAGCAAATAGTCAGATTGCGGATTAAAAATTGGGATTGCTACTTCACACATTCTTCGTTCCAGACTATCTGTGCCATCAATTTGGGAGGCTTTCTTCCAATCAAAGTGCCCTGGGGAAGAAAATCCCACTGGTTGAGGGTCTCTCAGGTCCCGACTCTTGCCAAATAGTGAGTCAGAGGTCATTAATTTCGTCTGGAATGTGCTTCTCCCCTCTGTAAACTGTTGTTTGCTTGTTTGCTGTTTACTGTACACACAATTGATCAGCGGAACAATGGCGCAATTGACTACCCACTTGACCCGGCCTCATAGCTGTAGCGAATCAGATGGGCCTAGAATTTTTTTAATCTCATATGTAAGTGGTCTGTGAATGTGGCTTTCTCTCTAATAGGGTCGTGGATGGAGATGTTTGTGGGGAAAGGACTTTGTTTTTGCTGGTTGCTCATTATGTGCTGCTCTCTAATTGATTCGGATGACCAGCACATCAAAATAATTAATGTGATTGACTCTGTCTGATAAATTGTCTCCTTCCCATTAAGGAAAATATTTGACTCAGTGAATATTTCTGCTACCATGTAATGTGATTGACATTAGTGTCTCTTCTGCTCTTTTGCGTGTCTCCGTGCTTGGACGTTTTCGTTACTTGGGGTCCTTAAAGGGAGAGGAAACCACATATGTGACTTTCACACTGCAAAAACACCGCCATTACCAACATCAATCATGTGCAATATTTTCAGACATGTTTCTTTAATGTACCATTTTAAATGCAAAGTCTGGGGGACATGCCGCTGCTGGCCTCTCGAGGTGTAGGTATACCTTCCTCAACCACTGTAAAATGTATGTGAACAGAGAGATGCACGGCAGTCACGAGAGAAAGGATGCATTGTCTGTCTTTCGCTGTCATTAGGCGGCGTCTGGAGGATGATGTGGAAGCAGTATGGGGTCCTGGGGAAGTATTTATGACCCTGTAGGAAACTCGTTGGACTGCGGTGATCGCGGGGAGATAATGGGAGGGAATGGGATGCAGCGAGGTGTTCTGACGGCACCAACCAGACAAGAGAACAGCCAGGATAAATCAATGTTGGTCATTTTCTCTCCCCCGCTATCACAGCCCGCCTCACCGCACCTTCCCGGAGACATTTACACATTCCATCATTAAGATTCCTTCAAGAATTTTCAACCAGTCCTACGGAAATGGAGAATTGACCAGTGCAATATGTTTGTACTCCAACAGTTTGATGTAAAATGGCAGCACAGTCATGCTAATTTGATTTAATTTTGACACCGCCGCTTGAATGACTTTTCTGGTGACATTGGGAGGCATACAAACAAGACTTCACCTCATTAAACAGGAACAAACTGAGGGGAAATTACACTTAGTTATGGAAATGGATTTTAAGCATGCAAAGCATTACTTGCGTTGACTTTACGCAGGAATTTGAAAAACATCAACGCTGGTGCAAGTTGGCTGTGACGCCAACACCATTATGAAGGGAATGAGGATCAAGGTACAGACTAACCTCTGATGATCAAAAGAGACAACTCATTACAGAAATATATTGACCTTAAAGACGGCTTAATTGAATAAAGTACTACCTCTGAAGTTAGCCGTGCCTGTATGATTGCTCAAGTACAATGCACATAGCAGCACCGCTAAATCGGATAGATGATCTATGGGGGTGAACACACCTTTTTATTAATCTTTTTTCTTAGATACTCTATTTTTTCAAGGATTTCTTCATGACGTACGAGTAGGATTTGTTGGAAATGGCTTAATACAGAGATTCAAGAATAGATGTATTTCTGAACCAGGGAAATATTATTGAAGATGAAAATAGAACCTGTGTGCAATTATTCATTTTATGTGTTAATTGGGCTTCACAACTGGGCATATGGATTACTTTTTTGCAACAAGCCCTGTGTATATATTTCAATGTGAATGTTAGTTTTTTGTAGTCAGCCTCCTCAGATATATTCACACTTAAAATTCCTGACTCAAAATGAAAAATGATGCCGTGCCTGCAGAAAGACCTTCCTTGTCTCCAGGATGCTTCTCTTTCTCCTCTCTTCGTCCTCCAGCTTGCCTTTGTTTTTTCAAGGTACTTAAAGGTGACATTGAACAGGACGGGTGTTTATCTGTTGTCTACAAACTAATCTGTTTGCATTACCGCTTGTATTCCAATGGTCCCATTATGTATTAGAAAAGCAATTAACAGTTCATTAAACTTCGAAGGTGTTAATACAAGTCATAAGACTAAGCCATCTGTCGGATTCTCTCCCAAGCCCGACTTTGATACCATCCACTAAACAACGTTTCTAATCAATTAAGGTTAGACTTGGTAATTTAAATTTGAAAATAGGACATCTTCTGCTGGTTGTCTAATAATAGGGATACATATGGTGAGGGTTTGGAGTGTGATAATGAGAGAGGTAGCCTCCTTAATTTGTCTTATAAATATAAGGGAGGGAGGCAGATTGAGGCCTCAGGACGTAACATATGTCTGCCTTCAACCTGCATACTATGATTCAAATGAGCGAGGGAGAATAGAAAATACAGTAGATCAGAAACAGTATAAATATGTGTCATGGTATATCCACGCAGCTTAATAATATATTAAAAAGCCAGACAGTGTATGAACAATGATGGACCCACCTACTCATTTGCTATTTGTTGACTAGATAAATGTTGTGTTTTGTCTCATCTGTGAACACGACAAATGAACAGGGTGAACATGATTCAATTCATCATGTTTCTTGAGGATTTAGTGAGATTTGCTCTCATTAGTGGCTCATCTGTCAGGGAGACACTCTGATCCTGGAGAGGGGGGGGTTGGAGAAAAAAAAAAGAAAAAGAAAACTGCCTCTCACTTAATTGGGAGCCACACACACAGTGAAAGAGACACAGCCGCTATGTCAACCTTTTACATCCCAAATTTATCTTCCAAAATCAATCCGTCAACATCCTAATTGGTGCTCACTTTATGATTGCCGCGCCGGCTCCCTCTCGGCGGATCTGCAAACTAAATGGAGTCATAAGCTCAACAGATAAAATGTTGAAATATGCGATGCTTGGCAATCATCCGTTTATATAAATCTTAAACTGAAGGAGAGGGATTAGATGAATGTGCCTCTAGATGTTCAAGGAAAGGGAGGCAGCTTTAAGGCTTTTAAGATTATCAAAGTTTGGCTGTGAGCTGTTACAGTGCAGGAAGGAAGTGTGAATTATTATCATATTATGAGTCACCTGGACACTAAAATGCACTCAAAACTGCAAGAAAGAATGGTGTCACATTAAGCCGGAGTAAAACAGGTAGCGCTCTACACAGCCCGAATGAGTATTGACATATTATTCAAGGTGCTGGCAACAGAATGGCTCTCATTAGTCTTCTGAGAGCCGGTAATGGCAGATCACCTCCTAGGGCCACAGCATTGACAGGCGGCGCTTCCCCTCAGCAGATATCTGAGAGCTTTTTATTGGCTTCCGCTCCAAACGCCCTCCTACTAATGCTGCCCGATGGCCTGGTTAACCTTGGCGATGCCTTGTGGAGCTGGAGAGGTATCACACAAAGTTCACTCAATCATTAGCAATGCAGAACAGTTAAATTCTGCATGCTCTGGAGTTCTATTGATGTTTATATATATATAGTTTTTATGCAGGTTAATGGGAAGCTACTTTTGTGTGAGCTGGATACCTCTCTCTTTACATTCAAAATGTTGCCCTATTTGCATCACTGTGGCACAGAGGGGCTATTGAATCTGCCGAGGGTTTTTTCTTTTTTTTTTTGGGTGAAGAATTTGCTGCCCGGAGAAAAGTTTCTTTCTCCTACTTTAATGAACAGGTGTCTACATAACACAGCCCACCCCACAGATGGCGGCGTAATTAGCAGTCATTATGGTGGTCTTCAAGAAGGCCGGGATCCACGGGGCCGCACAGAGCGCCTAACCTCTTCACCCCCTGACAGGGCCCATGAGGGAGAGGAGGGGGCGCCGCTGACACGTGTTGTTCTCCTGGAGAAGCCAAAGGTGGAGTTCCCCTTTCAGAAAGTGTCATCCTGATGTGCTGGAAAGCCCAAGACATGTGTAAAAGGATCAGAATGTCAAGGGCCAATGAGCACACAAGTCCAGTGGTTTGAACAGAAGGTATTTGTAGTGCGTGGAAGCTTTTTCACGATGATGGAAAAAAAAAAAAAAAGCAATATTAGTGATGATTAATTGGCCATGGTGTCAGTTGCTTTCCTGCTTCAAAAATATTCAAATTTCCATGTAACAGTGTAGTATCCTGATCGGCAGACATATGCTTGCGCGACCTCGGACTGATCTGACCTTTAAAGCAACACAGCTTCCTCCAGCCGCACTGAAGGTGGTTACGGATGTGGTTTGTGGGGTCATTCCCTGTTCATGTCACCGTTCATGCCCGACTACCCCTCCGTTGTTGGGCCACTGGTGGGGGTGAGCAGAGTCTGCTGTTGTGGTGTGTGTGTGTGTGTGTGTATGGGTATTGGGAGGGGAAGGGGGGGGGCGTCCCAATAGGCTTGTAATTTCCCCTCACTTAGAAATGAATTCCATCTAATCTCATTCCACCATGTCAAATAGCAGCGCGACACGCTGTTTTATACTGTAACATTTGGTTATACTGAAGCAGCTGACTGCCTCCCGCTCCAGCCCGACACCCTCTGGATATTAAACCTCTGTATAATATTTCACAGAGATCGGATGTGGCTTAAACACAGTGCATTAGCGCGCCCCTGATAAATACTTCCACCAAGTTTGTCATCTTATATTTCTTATCAAATAAACGCGGCGGGCAGGCTGTGTAGTTCTCTCGCAGGCAGCTGTGATTTTACTATGCAGGAGCCGACATTAAGAATCAAGGTTGAACTTACAGAAGGAGAAAATGACCGCTGGCTGCTTTTGACCATAACACTATCCTTTTCTATAGGCAAGGTCACACAATCAATCCGTCCAACTGATTCATGGATGTGTCGCATTCCTTAGTAGTGATATAAACACATGTGCAGGAAGCAACAGTGTCTTAAAGATTTTTGTTTTCAGCTATCACAAAAGAAAATACCGCAAATAGCTTAAAAAATGTCACTGTCTGATCCTTCACCACGACAGGTTCATGTTTAATTAGGACGATGATTAGCACTTCCTCTCATAATTCTGTGTTTTTGAGACAATCATAAAGCAAAATTGGCATAGTTTTAATTGTAAATTAACTTGAGTGGTTGCATTATAAACAGACAACATGTAGAAGTTTCAAATACATTTCTTTTTGAACATTTTTACACTGAGAGTCAAAGAGGTGAAAAGCATCAAGGCCAACATGTGCTTTTCCAAGTCACTTTCTGAGATTTCCAATCAAATCCATTCTAAAAATGAACATTTAATGAAGAGAAGATATATTAAGGGATTTTTTTCCTGTCCCTCAACAAAAACTTTCTGTTTAGCATAATGCAAGCGGCCGCTGGTCTGAGTTAAAATTCTGAGGTTGTTTGCAGTAATAATTTATTCCTTTAAAGTCATAATCAGGCGGCATCAGAGGAATGTTAGAAGTTCAGCTCCATTGCTACCTTCCCATCAGTGAGTCATTATTACAATATTACTGCTCTTAAGTAGCTCACCGACTGGCTGACCAGCTTTGAAATACACACACAAAATGGCCAATTGGCTCATTGCTTTCAGTGATAAAATGAAGAAACGCACAACAAGGAGAACAGTGACACCTGCTAACACCGGGCTGTTTGCCACCTGAGTGTTTTTAGTGGGAAGGACAGTTTAATAATTTCAGTCCGGCGTTTGGTTTAATGTTTGCTGATAGCCGGACACATTTGTATGCAAAAATGAGACTACAATTTGAATATATTCACTCAAATGTGTTACCGATCTGCAGTCAAGGAGTGTGGACAGCTATTTTGTTTGAACCGTTTTTACATTCAGTAATTTGTCCTCTTTTGTGACTCTCCCTTTGGCTCATTTAGAGTCTCGAAAACCATCACGACTCTTTGCACGATTGCTAAACAAATCATGTATTTGGTTACATGCTATTGATTATTGTGGATTAATATTAAAATTGTAAGAGAGGCCTTTAGTTCTACCAAATTACAATGGCTTATTCCGCAACACACGCACACACACACACACACACACTGTAGACAGCCACTTCAATAAATTCATTTGTCTTGTGTTAAGCTCATTTCCAGGACTTGAGGAAATGGAGTGTTTTTTTTCTTCCTCTTCTTCTTCTTCCTTTTCATCTTTCGATAGGATTTAGGAAGCATGTAAGTGAGAGTTTTTTTGTTATTTACACCGGGGCCCGGGCCCCTAAGTTTATCCTGCCTCATATGGAGCTGGCTTAGGAGGCGGTGAGCCCCATGAACAATGGCTCTTAGCGGGAACAAAATGACTCCTGTGTTTCATCTGTTGTTATGGTAAAACGTGGTGGTTCTAAATGACCACTTCTATGCATATGTGGATTGGTGTTTGCCTTTGCTCTGGCGGGGAGCCAGTGACTGATCCTTCTGTTCCCCATATGGCAGCATTGTGGTGAAAATGCCGGACAATCGCCCCCTCCCTGGGAGAAACCCCCAGGTCTCGCTGCTGGAGGAGAAACTGTTGGTTTCACTTTTTTTTTTTTTTTTGTGGTCAAAAGGCTACTGAACAGCCTGCAGGCAGGCACACGCGCGCACACACACACACACACATGCACACACCCCCACACACACCGGCAGCATCACACTAAGACACATAAAATGATCAATTCACAGGCTATTTTCTAAAGCCAGAAAACTATTTGCATGTTTGTTATATGATGATCCACTCGGAAGAGATTTCTGTTCAATTACATCAGTTTATAAGCTTACTTATATGATTCGAGGCTCATCTAAATATAGATGATAACTGCAGTTTCTTCTTCGTGTAATAAAATCGCTTTATTTCATTTGCTCTATAGCTATTCAAAAAAAAAAAAAAAGTAACTGAGCAACTACAAGGAAGTGAGGCCCCTGGTGGAAACACCCACAGGCCTTAATAGCTCACTTGACTAATTTGGAATGAATTTTTTGAAAAGTTCATTACTATATGTAAATGCACAGCCACGGCGAAATCTGCTGGATCCGTGAAAATACGCTGATGATGCAGCGACAGTCAGCGTGGCCCGTGTTGTTTTATTTTAATGAACAATGCTCTCCCCGCAGACGGATAATGTGATTACCCGTTGCTCCTCCTCAGCAGTTGGGTTGTCTCAGTTTGCTGAAGTTATCGCGTCCTCCCTGTCACTCGGCGCCGTGTTTGCATGGCTGTCACATCGGCCACCCTTAATGGAGAAATTAATTACCACTGGTGTCATCTCTCATGACACAGGAGTCAATTTGATCATGTTAACCAAATGAAAGGACCACTTGATATACCCGTCCTTTGTAATCACGCTTTGATGGAGAGGATTAAAATGCATTTAGGCTATTTAACAGTATTCATTAGATACAAGTGCCATTGTGCAATATGAGATATTAATTGATTAAGGAGGTCACATTCTCACTCTTTAACCTTGGTAGAAAAATTTAAATTGAGGCACCACACACGTGAAATATGACGTAAAGCTAAAAAAAAAAAAAAGGAAAATTGTATTGAAACGATTGTATTTAATGCATTTCAAGCCATTAAATGTGAAAATGTATTGATTTGTTGTATTTCAGGTATTTGATTAACTGTGGAGAAAGTTTTTCAGATTTGTCGTTGTATCCTCTTAACACAATGCCGAGTCTCCTCAGTGTCGTAAATGGGAATCCCCTGACTGCCTCTTGAAAACACACACACCAGAGCTGTCAAAGGACGTCTTTGTTTGCCTCATTATTCATTTTTTTTCCCCTCTCTCCCTCCTTTTACCAAAGTTCACTCCTAAGCTTACCCTGGACTCCCCTTACGAGAGCCATCTGAATGTCGCTTTGTGGCTCCTCGCAGGTTCCTCATAGAGCTCAGCCCAAGCTTAACTAATCACTCATAAATGTTGCTAAGTGGACGGCCGCTGCACACGGTAAAACAAACTCGCCATGGGCGCTCTAATTGGCCTCAAGGTCAGAGGCAACTTTCGAGGGGAACGCAGGTGAAAAAAAAACAAAAAACACCCTAAAACTTGTCTTTTCCCCCCTATTTTGTCGCCTCCAATGAAAGGCAAACACCCATGGAAGCACACGTCTGCCCATAAGGTTGCAGTATGCACGCCCGGCCCCGGCACCGGGCCGGTTTGTGAATTGTTAAAGAGTAACAAAGCTGTTTTGTGCCCGGCAGATAAAAGACCTGTGTACCAGCGAGGTCGGCCACTCCATAAATATGTTGGCTCTTCTTATTACAAGCTGTGTCCATGACAAAGGACAAACAGCTGGGAAAAGAAATGCTACATGGCAGGAATGGACAAGGGCCATTTTCAGCCTGGCTGGTCAGACACCAGCCCCTGAGCTGTCCCCACCAAGGCTGTTTACTTGACCCACAGGAGAGAGGGAGGGAGAGAGGGAGAGAGAGAGAGAAAGTTGACACAGTAAGCCTCTAGCTCTCCTTCCTCCATCTCTCTCTCTGATGACAAAGATTAAGCCTTGGAACAATATCCCCAATGCTGAGGAAGGGTCATCAATTACCCTATGATACTCTTCATTACCTTCCACCTGTTTCATCCACCGCCTCCCCTCGATGCGCCGCCTGACTGTGTGATGTTAGTTGTATCATGAAGGAACGCTCCAGAGGTGTATTTACATACTTGACTGCAGCAGCAGCAGCCGGCTTTACGTGTCGAAAAATAACAAATACGTGGTAAAATATTCGGACACGGATGAAAACCCCGGGATTGTTTCATCTGTCTTTCATTCTTGGGATTTCAGGCGGATTCTGATATTTCTAGTATTTTTCAGTTTCCTTCCATGCATGTCTGGTCAATTGCCCAATAAGATGGGATTTATTTGGAGACGATTCATCTTATTTCAAGTATTTATTGTTTGTTTAGCGGAAACCACATGAGAATGAATGGGAAATTGCTGAAATAAGATGCATTTTCATTTTCCCACTATCTGACTAAATACTTTTTTCTTTTTATATTAAGTATTTCGGGCTTGCTTTGGAACTATGTTTGTAACTTGGACAATTTCCAGAAAGTTTTATAATGAATAATCATCTTAGTGTTAGATGTGGGTGGGCTGACGCTGGGGGGGATTTGGATTTAAAACATCAGCATTTCTCAGAGCCAGACCAAAGCCCTCAACCACCACCAACATCATTAAAATTAACGGAATCTGTAACTGGTTAAATGAAAATTCCATATATTGTTTGTGTTTTTTGGAGATACGGCAGAAGTCGCTTCTGGTGGGAGAATAAGACGAATACAAATCAGGAAACATTGGAGTCTGCAAATATTATTACTTTTGATTAAATGTAATTTTACACTGCAAATCACATCATATTCTTTTCCTCCCTAAATGTATTTCATGTTACGCTGTGAATTCTTGCTTTAAATTTTCCCCCCGCTCTGAATTTGATTATTTCTGATGGGTGGATCAGTCATAGTGGAGGAACCTGTTTATTTTTGATAAAGCGGATTGGTTTCTGAAAGAGAACAAATTAATTGGCAGTGTGTGAGGTGCATTCTGAGGATGGCAAATGCAAAGCAGTTTTTATTTGACATAAGCGCTTGAAAAGAGAGCCATCATGAGGATCACGAAGAGAATGGAGGGAAATAAACGGCAAGAAAAACGCTGTCAAGGTCTCGCTGGTTTGTAAGAGTATTCTTCTTTAACAGCTTGCCATCACAGCTAACTCTGTTTTACAACTATGTTAATTAATGCTGAAGCAAATGTCATGTTTGGCCAGTTCATTACCCCCTGCTATTCATCTCCCACACTTTGATGGCTGAAATCTGGAGGATCAGCTTGAGCGAAAGTTATATTTTTTTCTCCTTTCTATCCCTTTAAAATCTCTACTTATCCTGATGGGGTTTTTAATTAAGCCTTACTACCGACAGACATCCCCAACATAAAAACCATCTACCAGTAGCAAAGAGATGCATCTTTGGTTTTAATGGTGTAGTATTAAATGGCTACTAATTACAGATAGACGCATAAACATGAATGTCTTTTTCTTTTTTTTTTTTCTTTTTTTCAAATAAAGCTTTTTACTAAATATATTTTGGTCAGGCACTTTCACTGCTTCCTGCATAAGGAAGGACCCCTGCTGGAGAGTTTTTTTCCATCCTCTGGTGGCAGATAATATTTACATAAACAAGCAGCTTTATCTGGGCAGAGGATGATTCTTGGTGCAAAGTCTCACTGAGTTGAGATGATTCTCATTGAAAGTGCTAGTTCTGTAATAGTCAAAGGATGTTCAAGATTTCAAAAGTTCAAAGAAATGATGATTAGTTTATTAGCTTAGTTTATGTACAGTAACCTGGCCTAAAAGTTATACATTTTCCATCCTCATAATTGAAGAAAATACACTATCCTAGTAAATATGAATTTTTAGTACATTTTTACATTTTTCTCTGTACTAATATTGGTACAACATGATGGAGGACATTTTTCCCACTGCAAATGGCAGGTTGTCATCCCTGGGAGTTGCCTTCAGAATTGATGTAACCCCACCTTAAGTTTAATTCTCTGAACTGTGACTTTAATTTCCACTGTAATTCAATTTCACACTTCATACCTGGAACCTCTTGGCAGGTGTGAACCACTAGATTGCCTGTTAATTCATTAGTATGAAAAGAAAAGTATCACTTTACAGCGTATTTCCAAATTGTGCCAAAAATGGCAAACTTTTGTATTCAGATTTTTGTTCAATGTTTGTTTTATTTGGCTGCACACACGCACACACACGAGCACGCGAACACATTTAATGCTGAATTACTGAACTGTAGTGGTGACTCACACTTTTCCTTCTCTCCATCTCACTGCTATCTGTTTCAAAAGGTCTCATGCAAAATGAATTAAGGGGTGAGGGAAACCTAATTCCTAAGGGAGGAGGATTTGTCTAGGTGTATTTAAGAAGCAATGCTTGTAATTTATGAGCTCCTATTTTTTTGTAATTAAATACCACCTGAATATTTAACACCATTGTGTGGTGCATACAGCAAAATGGGCACAATGTCGTTTGGACTATCAAGTAACTATTGTCTCTCAAAATGAGATATTAACTGAATTGAAAACCATCCCCTGTCGCATTTGATAATTTATTTGCATAATTAGGTCTTAATTTTAATTCACTATGCAAATATATGCCTCTTTTTAAATTGCATTTAAATGTGAACTGGATCCACTGTCAGGCCTAATGTGGATGTATTTAATTCTGCTATCAGGAAAGCAAGAGAAATTATTGAGGAGTTTAAAAAAAGAGGACAACGCTGATGATTTAAAATAACGTGAAATGAAATACACGCAAGCTACAAATGTCTCTCCTCCAGGCGACTTGTTTTCACAGCATCCCTGCAAGAACTTTGTGTCGAAACTGGAGAGAATTATAAAGTATCTCTTTCTGTTTGGATGTCCCGTCCATTCTAGGGAGTGTTATCTCTTGTTTCACTTTTTAAAAAAGGAGTTGTGCTTAGGAGGCATGTATTGCCATCTATTATTCCGTGAATCAAATGGGGGCAGGGACGGGGCAGCTGGGAGAGAGCGAGCCTCCGGTCCGGCCCAATGGTGGCCTTTGTGGACTGAGGGAATACAAACTCCAAGACAGGACAAAGTCAGAGGAAATTGACCTGCTTGATCCTTTCCCTGAGAGGGAGGCGGCTCTCCTCCTTTCATCTTTTCCCCAGGGCCCAGGTCTTTGGGCTACACTTAACAAACAAAATACTGTCTGGGCCTAACTCAGGGCCATGGTTGTCTTATAGGAGCTGGGAGATGTTGATACCCAGGGTGGCAGTGGGCTGGTAAGGAGGAGGTGGAGGGGTAACCTGAGACGGACGAGCCTCTGGGGTAGGGAAGTAGCCAAAAGGGACAAATTAGCTTTAGACAATAGGGGACCTTTTCCACCAGGGGGATAATTAAACGTTTCTTCATCAAAGCTGAGACAGTTTGCAAGCTGCTCATTTTGTAATTCTATCATGTTTGCCCCTGAGATGTCTTTCTTTCTGTATTTTGTCCACCCCCACCACTCAAAACCCTTCCTTAATACATCGCCATTGCCATTAATTTAGATTCTGTTTGATTACCCTGTTGGGGGTGTTAATTATACCGAGTTAGCACCGGTCTAATTGAGCTCAGTGGAAACAGAGGGTCTATTGGAGTGGCAACATGTATCCTCCTTAGCGCGCAGTACAAAGACCTTTGTTTCCCATCCTTGCTTAACGCCAGAACCATTCAACAGCTCTTACTCTGCTGTAATTGTTTCACAGAGATTTCGCAATTGCCAATCAGTGCTTGAGATGGAATTAAAAACCGGCTTTTCAATATAAGGTGCTAAAAACAAGTTGCACCTTCGAGCACTGTCATGAAACAAGGCGCCCAAATGGGGGTAAAGCATAATGTGCATGCCTCTGAATGTGCGTATGGCCAAAAGACATTGTGTGACGGGGTCTTTTTCCTTGGCCACTGAGCTGTGGACCACAGGGTTTGTTGTGTGCCTTGGATCACACGGAGGAAGCTGAATGATGTTGCCCCAGCTCTCTGAAGGAAGGCCATGCTTGGCTGGCCCCACAACAGCCTTAACAGGATATCACAGAAGAAACTGTGGCTTTTGTCCAGCTTCCCTTTTACAAAAAAAAAAAAAAAAAGCTGCGTCAAAGGAACTTGGGAGGGTGTTTCTTTTTCAACAGATGTTAGAACAGTGTGTCATGGCTCTGTGGAAGACCGTATCTACAATGGCGCCTATCTAACCCTGTGACATCATCAAAGAGCATGCTGTGTGGGGCTGCCGGCTGGCAGTGTAGGATTCGTGCCATTACAACACCAGCAACATGCCTTCTTAAGGCACCAGTGAGCAACGCTGAGCACCAGCGCTTTTAGCCCTACTGGAGAGTTCTCTGACACACTGCTGCAACAAGGTAAACCGAGAAGATTCGATTCAGTCACGGGAAACAGGGAATTTTTTTCTTATGCTCATGTAATGTGTGTCATAAAAATAATGCAAGTTTAGCATTTACGATTTTAAGCAAAAATACATTAATCAGATTATGGCACAAAGAGAATTAAAAAAATGTTCCTTTTAATCTGCTATTTGTTCTTATCTAGCCACTCTGTGTACACTATTGATTCCCTTGGCGCACACACACTAACAAATGTGTCTTTGTGCGCCCGGACAGTGAAGTACAGTATGTTAACAATATGCCCGCACTCACATTGGGAGCGTTACCGAGTCGGAGCGTTTGTCAGGCCATATCCATGCTGTGAGCAGCCCATCTCTGTGAAAGCCTAAGCCTCGGGGCTATAGACAGACCCCTGGGACCAGCCAGCACTCAAGGGCCTATTTGTTCAACAGAATGTGTTATTCTATCACAGCAAGCCTGTCACAGCAGCAATCATTCAAATACCCATTCGTTTCTGGAATTCTGAATCCTCAGGCCTCCGAGGACCACAAAGATCCATTTATTTGTTTGGTTTTGGAGTGGGCTTGTCTCTTTGATTCATAGACACTAAAGTTGCTAAAGAAGCACATGAATGTGTTCCAAAGCAGGAATTCTAAGATCTATGTCTTTTTTTTCTTTTTTCTTTTTTAAACGTTATTCTTCCTCTTATTTATTCATACATTTGTTTTTTTACTGATGATTTGGCTTATTTTCTTTCACACTAAACTTTTTATTTGTATTTTTTTTAGAAAATTGATAGAAAATCTGTAGCCAGAGTTGTGCATAGAAGAGCAGAGCATTGTTTGAAATACACAGCATTTAAACAACAAAAAAACATGCCGATGACTATTCGCACTTTCATGGTGGGCTGCCCCACAACCTGCCTCAATTCCCAAACATGTTGGGAGGGGTTTAGCCATGACCAATATGAGCTCCAAATGGATGGATGGATAATCAACAAATATTTTGAAATAACGGGTGCATCTTCTGTTACATTTCTGTGCCACATGACCAACTGAAGATAATACTTAGTCGTATACTGAGATAATTCTACTCTATTTACACCGAACACGGATGTAAAACAAAACTTAAATCAGCAGCTTTTTGGTGCCTCCTCTTATTTGCTTTAGTCATTCCAAATCCACCTCCATGCCTGCTCATGAATGTTTTTCTAATTGAAAGTGATATCTTAGTGCGAGTCGTTGGTCAGAGCCTGTGAAGACTGGCGGTACAATAGACCTGTCAGGGTTGATGGATTTCCAACACAGCTGGGATATGGGTCCCCAGACCGAAGCCAATAAGAACAGGGCCGCTATGTTTGGAAAAAAATAAATAAAAAAATTGTGGCTCATAGCTGTCTGTCCGCAACTCACACAAACACATGCGTGTGTGTACATGAGAGAACACATGCACACACGCACACCTGATCAATAGCATATTCTTCACAAAAAGAGGAGGGCGTGCTGAAACGCAGAAGTGGGATTAGAATGAGTGAGAGAAGTGAAGGCGGGTTGCAGTGATAGTTTCTCATAATCAGTATTTTGTGTTGGACCATTGGATTTTATCTTATTTATTTATTTATTTTCAGTTCGAGCTATAATCAATGAGTGAGCCTGTTTGAGCTTGGCTGGTTGGTGATAGCCAGTCATTACAGATTAACCTGGGTGAGTAATGAGAGTTGGACGGGGCAACCTAATGCAATTCAATAACTGCACGCAGGAGAAGGTGCGGTTAGCGGCGCCACTCATGTTTTCTGGAGAACATGTCTAGTCAGCAAGTAGTTAACCAGGTGGAAATTCACCAGCCAAAGTCCACGCCCGCACCCTGGTATTCACCCCAAGTTAGACAAAGATAATGAAAGGATTAAAATATGTTTAGATAATTTGTCTCTTTATTCCATAACTTAATACACTAATCCCATCACCTGCTGTAGTGAATATTTCAGTCTAATCTCGAGCTTACTTTACTAGTGTACTGCTTGAAAAACAAAAGACGGCGCCCCTCTGATGCCAATTAATTAGGAGGATATGAATATTTCAGTGCTCTATGATACAATGGTGGCTGCGCCGCGATAGAATTCACAACAGCTCCTTAATGGAATATTAATAATGTAGTGACTTTATGTTCTTCTTTTCCTTGGCTTTCAGTGAAGGTGTACATGTGGAAAGGGTTCACACACTGGTCATGCGTCTCACTGGGACTTGATATTTCTGTTCTATGTGTGGTATTGAAATTTAAGGCAGGTTTTAAGGTTTTTTTTAATTCAAATAATCTCTCCAACACCTAATAAAGCTTCAACACATAAATATGCATCAGTTGCTTAATGCTCGCATTCCTCATTCATTTTGATTTCACTCAAGCTGAAGTTCTTCTGTAGCCACTTCTTGACACATTGTAGGATGTTGGAGGTTTGAAGAATTTAGCAGCAGCAATGTAAAGTCTTCATTTTATTTAGGCCTGCAACTGTTTATAATTCACAACTGGTTTAAAGTACAGAAAAATCAGCACATTTTAATTATGCTGCCGTTTATGATAAATGTTCACACTGTTAAGTCCCTATAAGCTTCCATTGAACTTCCACATGGGAAGTCATTTCATAGCCACGGGGCAGAATACACAAACAGTCCTGAGCAACAGTGAAGTGAGTTATGACTTTGGCGGAACACCTGGATGGAACACCTGGACTAATGGCAGAGCACCACTGTTGTGTTTCAAAAACAGAGGAAAATGTAAAAATCCCTCATCCTGTTTCTCAAGATTCCACAGTCATCCTCAAACATAGACTCTCAGAAAAGTGACAACAAGACTTTTACAGCCATTATAAATCCATGTCAGACATCCCTGACGAAACAAAGTGCAATATTCACATTACCTTCACATTCTGCCAATAATTCCCTTATGTAGTTGTGTTTCATTTTCTTAATACTGACTAAGATTTGCATGAAGGTGTTCACAGACACCACCAGGGAAATATTTGGGACACAGAAAGCATTCCTGTGCCAACAAAACATTTCAAAGCTGTTGTTTTACATTTATTCATTTAATTATTCCTCATTTTCATGCCAAACCCGTAATTATTTTCACATTAACACCTGCTGCATTTCCCATGTGTGTATGTTTGTTTTATCTGCTCAATCTTTATCATCAGGTGCATTAGAGCTGATGTTTATTATACCAGAGAGCTGGATTCATATACTATCTGTTGGAAAACAAGCGCAGGTATCACATGAAAGATGCAGTCGCCTTCCTTTGAGATTCTCTGGCAAAGATGACACTGGCGACGCTTATGTTATTCATGGACAGACTCATTTCCTGCAGCAGCGGCAGCACGGTTCGATAGTGAAGCTGTAAAACAGTTTCAGCTAGCCATAAACACATTTGATGAAAACAAATTAGCAGCGAGAAATATAACTGACGGAAAACATAACAGCCGGCAATGGAATCACATTAGAGGGGACGCTGGATGCCGGTGCAAATAAATGTACATTTAATAAATGGATAAATACAACACATAAAGCCCTATGTTGCCAAAACTCATTCATCATTTAAATGTCTCCCTCTTTTTCCATTAAATCTCGTATTAAAACACCTTGCAAACGAATGTGTGCCTGTAACAACTTGACATTTCGCCGCTGCGGTAACCTGTTGACAATGTTGGCCCCGGAACATTTCTTAAGGGGACCTAAACGCCTTTCAGATGAAATCACTAATGGCAATAATCTTTTGACAACTTGAGATGAAAGTCGCTCTGATTTGTTGCCGTGATGCAGGACTATTCTTGTTAATGAATTTTTAATATCCTTAATGACAGGAGAGGAACGATGTAATTAAAAGAGCAAGTTAGGAAAAACGCTGACTCCAACTCTTTATGGGGACCATTTTAATGTTAGTTTAATTGGAACTAACACATTATCTTAATGAACAGATTGCCTTCAAGGAGACCATTTCCCCTCCCCTATAGCTCGCTCAAAGTGGCCACTATGCATATAAAGAAATTTACTTTGCAAACCTATGAGATGGATGCTTTGGGGGAAATAATATATAGAAAATGTGTGGTCATTTTTGCAAGCATGAACCACCACGGAGCTCTACCGTCATGAGGCGGGGATTAAGGGTTCACGCCGGGCTGAGGATTGGGGGCAGGCATGGGCTGCAGCCGGCGCTTTGTGGCATGAAATACATGCAGAAAGCCTAACGTGACCAACAAGCGGACAAATTGACCACTCCACAACCTTGACACCGTTGACACCTGGACGCCTATCAACACGCTGTCCATTTTTTATTTTTTATTTTATTTTATTTTTTACTGAGGGGGAAGACACGGGGAGGCGGGATTGAGTTGAGGGTGTTTTTACGCTGGGAAGCTTTGGGCAGTTGAGTTTAATTTGGGATTTACAAGTGACATTGTGCCCCCATGGCTGTCTTCTTACTGGGCCAGGTTTATGGAGTGAGACAGTGGGGTCTTTTCCTTGTGATTAGTAGGCCTGTGACCAGCCATGCACAAAGTATTATAGCCCCCGGCATTATGTATCAGAGTTTACAGACCCCCTCCATCTCCTCAGGACTCCTCTATCAATCGGCCATCTCGGCCCCCGCCCCCCCCCAACCCACCCCATTTTCGCTCACACCTTCCGAAGGTCAAGCCTTTCAAAAAAGTCAATAACTAATGAAGACGTGCAATACAGCAGACGGTGAAAAAAGCCAAGTTTTGTGAGGAAAATTTAAAAGTGCAAAAAAAAAGAAAAAAAAAAAGAAAACAGACAGAAAAAAACAGATTAATATTATTAAATGATTTGGGGTTTCCAACTAAGGGGGGGAAAGTGGTGTATGAACTGTGAACAGCCACATGACGACCCGGAGGCTTATCTCGCAGAGGCTGTTTGGCTTAAGCCATGGCATTAATACACTGATAGCCTACGGAATAGCCAAGCATAAAATGAATGTGAAAGGATGAAGAAACAACAAGAAAGGGGAGGAAGAAAGAGGATGAAAGTGGTTAGGCCTCCAGCTTAACAGACCAGAAATATAGAACTACCAGAAGCATTACAGGGAGGCCCTTATTGATATGAGTGTTATTTCTGAGACATGCTTTTGTTACTGCTTTACAAACAAAACCAGAAAAAGACTAATAGAAATAAGTTTTGGAAAGTTCTCTAGAGAATGCAGCATGTTTAAAAAAATTGTACAAAAAAAAAAAAAAGTATAATGAACTTCGACATATTCACGGACAAGACTGACTAATAAGGTACACAAGACTGATAATTGAATTTGAACAAACATAAAGATCCAGTAAAACAGAACGGATTGAAGGGGGAGAAGGAGGAAAAAAAATCTGCCACACCGCCTTTGTAACACAGCTTGCTGCTGAGGCTTTTATCCCTTTATTTTATTGATTAAAAAAAATCCCAGAGGCACTAAAATGTACAGTCAATGATTAATGTCCCTCTCAGAAAAAGAAATTATATGGAATAAATTAAACTACTGCAGCAGCAAATTGAAAAATAAGAATGTAAATGAGCTCTGAATACTTAATATCATAGAGAAAAATAGGCAATGAGGCCCAAAAATGATGAGGGATTAGCACAGAAACATGACATTAGCTCTAATGGCAAAGAGTAGATTTTCTCAACTGTCAAAATTTAACTGTCGCATCTGATTTTCCTGGCAGGTAAATGAAAAATGAGAGGGAAAGTGTAAGTGCAAGGCAATTGAAAGCTCTAACCTTGTTCGCACTGTGAAAAATATGCACTCCGAGTTGCACATCAGCACTGTGGATCTAAAATAAGAGAATGGAGAACTAATATTTGTTTTGAAACGCAATTACGGGGTCCAAGTCAGGCCACTTATCCGCTGGATGATTTCATTGTGGTTTTTATGGTTAAAGCTCGCAGGAGTAGCAGGGGAAGATCTCGTGGAGAGGGGGAGAAAAAAAAAAAGGCCTTAGTAAATAACGACGGAACCTCCTCTGCCACCGTAAAAGGCACACACAGACGTCGCCCTGTAATGGAAGAGATATTAACCTGCTGTAAGTTTATGTTTTCCTTCCAGTGTTCCACGTACACCCGCACGGGGACAAACAAGCACTCAGACACTAGTTAAAATGCAGTTTTTTCGGCTGCTCTCCTGCCTCCCACATTAAAACCTCCAGTTATCCTGTCGGAGAGAGGAAGGTGTGAACTGCATCAAGCGAGGCTCTCTCAGTCGGAACCTTTAATTATAACTTCACAGTATCAGTTACAGCAACCTTGCACAGATGCTAAAACCCTCAGAGGCTTGGCTACTCTACCTTACTTAATCTGAGCAGGAGGCACTGAGACAGTGCTGTACCATCAGCCAATTCAATCAGACGCCAGGACGGCGCCGCTCCCCGCATCGGGGTCCAATCACGGCACAATATACTTCAAGTCACATGACCTAGCTTCTTAGCATCCTTCATCAACACCTGTTTTTTTTTTTTTTTTTTTTT
>CAESWR010000136.1:1788673-1798852 GCA_903171835.1 Mullus surmuletus | reverse complement strand
GGGGGTAAGAAAATGAATGGTCAGTCTGACAAAAGGGGGCCAGCCGTGCGTCGACAGGAAGAAAAGCATTAGCGGCCTTTATGTGCACGGCGGCGGATTTCCGTGTGCTACACTGTCAGTGTATTTTTCCCCTTAATTAAAACAGTCACAAGTTTCATTGAGCGGTGAATCAAAGGGGGTGGCCACGCCGTAAAGCAGACTCAACTCTCTAACCCTGAGTGTGTGTCCGCATGCATGTGTGTGTGGGGAGTTTGGGAATCAGACTAAGGCGCACACAGGGACCGGGATGAAGGGGATTTAAGCTGTGCCCATTCCCATGGTCAGTCACTCAGAATTGGTCATTACTGTCCTGCCTCCAGATGAAAACACAGCGATTAAGAATTACTTGGAGGAAAACACTGGCTCCCCTTAACCCCACCGCCCTTCCTGTAGGCACAAACATTTGTACTTCAGTTTGGTCACACCACCGAACAGGGGACAGTCTTTAATTAACCATGCCTGCTCCTTTCTGGTTAAATTTACATTTTTAAAATAACATGCATTAGAGTTGTTTCACCGCAGCCTGTTAAAGCGTTTCTCAGCAAACCCTGGCAGGAACCTCCAATGACAAACCTCAGACCTTGTCTCTCAGCAGGACAATAGCAGGAGGGAAAATGCTTGCTGCACTTTGGCCAGCGTATGGGATCTCCTCTCTGCCCGCTTTGTCATACTGAGGATCGGGAGAGGACCCGATCCCCCCGATGGCCTAATGACCCAAACACTTTCCACACCATTTCATTTTCCCTGATGGGGGAGGAGCTAAACCTTTGCCTAAGATCATCCCCTCATCAATTATGAACCATCCATTGGTCTGATAATTAAAAATGCAGTATTATGTTGTTGTTTTTTCACTCCCACCCGCCGGCCCGCCTTGTGTGTTTTCTTGGGCCAGGGTGGGATTCCCCTCTCGTGTTCCCTCCAGGGGATAGTCATGAAAAAAACAAACAAAAAGAACACAGGGCATGAATAATGCAGGGTGGATACATAATGGTAGAAATTACTAATC
Source organism: Mullus surmuletus (assembly GCA_903171835.1). Lineage (NCBI taxonomy): Eukaryota > Metazoa > Chordata > Actinopteri > Syngnathiformes > Mullidae > Mullus > Mullus surmuletus. Next base: position 1,797,807 of record CAESWR010000136.1, on the reverse strand, counting down.
ATAGCTCATGCAACGTGAGAAGGTTTGGGCCAGCAGACTGATTGACAGCGGGGTGCAGCGAGGACGGCCGGAGATAAGGTAACACTGGTGTCTTCTGTAGGGGTTTGCTGACCTCGATGGGCTACAGCCTTCACTCAGGGCCCAAACGCGACGAAGAGGAAAAATACTCTACAAGAGAACCAAGTGAAGTAGGTCTCCTTTGGATGTCGGTATATCAATACCACATGATGAAATTTTAGGGGTGCAGATGAAACAGTTCTGGTCGAATGCCACCGTTTCGGAGCTCAGATAATAAAACATTAATGAAGACAGTGAGCAGTGACAGATTTGAGTTGTTAGACACAGCCGACCTTCCCGGAGTACGCTCTAATCCCCAACTCTGGCACTTCAGGTCGACCTTTCTGTCGCGGCTCCGCGTCTGGGAGATCTTCGGCGGCACACTGTTACCTTTTGTTTCACGTCAGTCTAACATAACCTGGCTGTCTGTGTGAAGTTCACTGGGAGATTAAGGAGTGATTAGGGGGGTTTAGGATTACTCCGTGGACGGCACAATATCATATGATATCACTTTCTGCTGAGGGTGCTGCTATCAGTTTTGCTATATCAGTTACATTATCTTTGCACCTTTTTACATGTTATGTCTAATACTGATTTCCACCTATGAGCTTTTTTCTACATGTTTCAAGCACATAAATTGAATGCAAATTCAATTGTAATTCAATATGCATATTTCATGAAATATAGATCGAGACATGTTTTTGCTAATCTATTTTTTAAATGTTTTTATTGTTAAAGTTCACATAAGTAATGCACTGATAACACTGGGTACACGGGTCACTGTTGAAACCAATGGAATTTCTGCCACTAGAGGTCTCTCAATCAAAGAAGTGAAACAAAAGACATTGTTTGATTGGTAAGTAGCAAGGGATCATGGGAGTTGTTGTCCTCATTTCCTCATTGTTAACTTGAACAGAAAACCTAGCTTTTTACTATTTCTGTTAGAGTGCTGTTATAGAGACAAAGCAAACATGCAAATGGTGTGTGTGTGTGTGTGTGTGTTTGTGTGTGTCCTTACCCCCATTGTATTGAACCAACACAGACTCCTTACACAGGAAGAGGAGAGGGAACAATGGTACAGGTGAGTCTGGAAGAATTTACCCTTAAGGGCTGCCCACCTGATTGCTGGTGTGTGTGTGTGTGTGTGTGTGTGTGTGCGTGTGTGTGTTGTTGTTGTTGGATGGGGGTGGGGGTGTATTGTGTTGAAGATGAGTGTGACCAGCAATAGATTTCATTAGAAGTCAGTAAAATACCACACAAAAGCAACAACACAAATGTTGTCATCTTCTTCACCCAGCTTTATTTCAAAGAAGCACAAGGTGACTGCTGGAGACAAGAAATTAGCTTTTTTTTATGCACGCTGTCACCAGAAAAATACGTAAAGTGAAAAGAAAGAGGTTGAAATGTATGTGCTCTTTATATTGGCAGACACAGTCTTCGTTTTTTCCCCACGAGAAGGTGTTGACGTCTTTTCAGAGTATCACTAATCCTCTATCATTATCATCAAATATATAATGTAGATGTATTTTTGCTGTCAATAAAGAGGTTTCTGTGTGATATGTCGATCTACACTTTTGTACCATTAAGTGAGAGGACGTGTTCGATTCAGCTCTGCCCGCCTGTCATTATTTGCGGATTAGTGCTGGCCTGCACCCTCTTTGATGTGGACATCTTTCACACTTCCGTCCCATTGAGCTCTCGGGAGCGCTGAAGAGAACAGAGGGGACCAACAATGAGTCGAGGAGGAACAGGCATAAGCAGGACTCATCAGCAGCTTTGTCTTGAGCTGCAGGAAAACTTCCTGGAATGAGAGAGATAAAGCGTCAGAATAATTACCCCTGCACATGTGAGCGATCACCTGAGAAAGGCTCCTCACACATGCAAATGTGCACATGCCTGCATGCATACAGAACATACATATATGCATTTCTGCACGCATGTGTGCGCATTCTGTACTTGCTCATATGTTCTCTGTACATGCACAGTTTCCTGATTTCAAACTCGACATTGCACTCTTTTCGTTATTTGCTATAGATCAAACCTCCGATTTAACCCTAAAATGAGTCCTCATCTTGAAATGTAAAGATTTATGTTACTCCGTTTTTCCACCCCTACATTTATGTTTCTAAAAGATGTGCTCAGACATTTGTTCACAGGGGGTTTCTTGATCCTGTAGGGTCCACTGCCCTCTGCAGGACACTTATGGAATTGCAGCTTCAGCCTCTCTGGCTGTGGAGTCATATCTTAGCTTTCTATATATCTTAAACATTCTGATACCATCACTGAAGGCGGCTAAAATCAGTGTTTGTTTGACGGCATAAAGCAGTCAGCGATTTCAGTGCAATCTCAGCAGCTGATATGTTGGGGGGGCTCTCTGCAAAGCCAGCCTATCTGTGCATGGCGGGTGTGTATGGCTGAGTGGAGCCACCTTGCAGAGGCAAACACAAGGCCTCTGTCAGGCAGAGCAACTCCAGAGGCATATGAGGGCACTCAGTGTTCCACCCCAACCACAGGATTTATTTACCTTCCAACCGGGGGCAGCCAGGAAGAGGAGATGGAGTGTGCTTAGAGAAGGGTAGGGGTCCAGAACGCACGTGTGTCGTGTGTGTGTGTACGTGTGTGTGTGGGTGTTTGCTTGAAGGGTGGAGAGCTGGATCGGAGTAGCACCGTGAGTGTGTGACACTGGATAGCTCAAGATAGAGTCTGTCATGATCCCCCCGAAAAGTCACAAAGCAGACACACACACAGACACATCACATAGAAAAACAAAGCGTTTCTATTAAGGAAACTACAAATCAAAACGCTTGTGGTGATTACCTGTCCAAATTAGCTCCAGTGAGATGGTTTGGACATGCAGGGGATGTTTAAGAGAGAAGGAACATGGATGAGAGCCAGAAGAGGCCGATAAGGGGGGTGGGGAGTTTCCTGTTTCCTTTGCCCTCTCCCTTCCCTTAAACAGCACAAGCGCAGTCATTGAATCTGCATACTCACAAGCACAGTGTGCATTTGTTGGTACAGTGCTTGAACTGCATGACGGCCTTGAAACCAGTGTCTCCCTCGGAGCAAGCGGTGCCAAATGGTATTTGAAAATTCTAGTCTGTCCTCCAAAAGCTCCACGTTGAACAGGTATTTCTTTATTGCCACAATATGTCTGTTGGTTTGCAATGGACAAAACTGAATAATGGCGCTCATCTTCACGTCACAATGAGGAGCCGACATGTTATTTTTAATTCTAAATAAAACCCTGATCAGCTAAGTTAAGCAAAATGTAATAAAGTGCAATGCAGTGATTTCTACTACTCAAACCGTTCATGCATATTGGTGTCCTTTTTTGGAAAATAACTGGATAGCATTTCAAACTGGTGAGGTAAACCAGCAAATTCAAAGAACACATAGAAATAGAGTCCACAGAGAAGACAGCTGCCCAAATCAGCATGAAAGATAATTAAAGATTAATTTGTTAATGTTTCCATTCAAACCAATCCACAATTATAATCTCAAAACTGAGAACACATTTTTTTTTATCAATATGCGCATTTTTTTCTGTGAAATTCCACACCACTTAACTATCTATGTTTTCGGAGGACTTTCTTAAATGCAGTCTATGTATATAAACAGAGTTCCATAAAAATGTACTTTAGAGTTAAATCTTCTTGCTCTTTTGCTTGATGTTGGAGATCTGCCGTGATGAACGACCTCTCTAGAGTTTATTGCTATGTCTTACTCATGGCTTCCCTGTGGGCTCATCGGTTTGAATCACCAGACCTGTGTAAACACATTCACCAAATGGGAAGTTTTAGCCGACATTATATACAAACAGGTCCCTGAGTTTCCCTCTTAGGCGGTAGACAAAAATCTGTCTGTGCTGTGTTCCCACTGTGAGCTAAATCAATATTTATTTCATCGGGGCACCAGTTATATTAAATGCAGATATTTAAATTGTTGTACCGTCCTTGTGCCGAGTGATGAAGGAACACAGGATACCTGGAGGAAACTGTAGACCATGCCAGACCTGGCTCTTCACACCAAAGACTTTTCCTCCATTGCTGGATGGAAACATCTGCTGTGGGAATATTCAGCATCGGGGGAAATGATCTGAGACTAAAAACTGCTTGACCGACAGCTGTGAACTCCAAAGCGTCTTTCTCTCAGCTGGGGCGTAAAACAGACAGAAAGAATGCAGACTTGAATGGGCTCCCTGTTTCTGCCTCTCCCCCCCTCCCACTCAGCCTTTTGGGGATCCTTGGCAACAGCGTGCGCTTGGAAAAGAAGCTGGAGAAAGAGAGAGCCTGCAACTGAGTACACATATTAATCCTCATCTTATTCGTGTCGTCCACATCATCTCTCCTCTTCTGTGCTTCGAAAAAAAACATTGAAGTGACAGCAACTTTGTGTTCAGAATCTGCGGCTGCGGAATGCCTGCGTGGTGGTTCCATCAAGCTAAAGATCAGAGAGTAGGAAGACATTATTTCATTTTTTCTCCTGGTGGCCATCTGTCAGCTCGTCTCTCAGAAAAAAAGTGTTGGCAAGTGTTTCTGCAAACCACAGAGAAATGCACCGTCACTGTCGCTGAACTGAGAAAAAGCACAATTTAATTTGCAATTATGGTGCTTCACTGGACGTGATGCATTTGTGTACATAAATCCACAGCCTGATCTTCTTCTAAAGCGAAAACACTGTTGTTGGTGGTTTTTTGGAGAGGGTTGGAGCTAACCAGACCTTCATTGGAGCACTGATAAATCACCAAAGCCAAAAAATTCTTGGATATGATGCTGCCCTCATGCTCTGGCAACGTCATCTGAGGGCCAGAGGAGATCACAGTGGTGGTCAGGAAACAGAGCCACGGAACCAAGGGTCCTTAAATCACAAGGGACTACTTTGCTGGACTCATTTTCATAGTTTGGAAACAGACAATCATGGTTATAAAACAAAAAATTTGCATTACATCACCTCTTGACTTTCTTGAGCGCAGACGCATCCAAAACAGAAGTTTCCGAACGCTTCATTCAAAGTTGCTGTGATGTCACGCCCCCTTTTCAACGGGGTCAAACGGCTAATTGAAAACAAATCCAGCCGAAAAAAAGAGCACATGAATATCCATCACCATGACAGGAGCCCAAAATGTCTGAAACCATCTTTGAAAAAAATCTAATTTATATGTGCTTAAATTTTTTCCCCCCCCTCGTCATCCTGTAACATTTAGGGGGTGGGATTTATGATCTATACTGTTGCCAGATTCCGCGGGACATCGGGAACTTTTGGCTGGTCTTTTGGGTGGAGGGTTCGCTCTCAACCGCCTCCCCTGCTGTGCGCGCGACGCAGAGGTTCGAGCTTCATATTGACATCATTAGCACAGTGCCGTGACACCAAACCATTATACTGATGTGTGTGTTTTTGCAGAAATTAGAACATTTTATTCTAGATGACTGGAGGGGATGTACACAGATGAGACATGTCAGTTTTTAGTTTGTTAAAGGAACCATGCATTTACACATCTCAGGTCTCAAGTCATACGTTTCTACATGGAAAATCAACAGACACAAACAGATTCAGGTTATATCTTGATGAGAATACCATAAAGACTGTGTTTGTGCCATAAATACTCACTCCAACATCTGTTCTGTTCTTCCTTTGGACAATAATTCTGAAACATTATGGGAAATCTAAAACAGTTGAACAAACATTATGAATTAACATTAGCAGTGTTTTTTAAAGGTCACCTTCTATGGGGTATTTGACACAATTTCATTTAGTTGCCAGAGGCCCCAAAACATTATTTCAAACGTTTTTTCAGCCAGTCTAAAAGTGGCTCTAGTGAGCCCTCCTGAGAACGGGCTGTTTCTGTGCCTGTACCTTTAAATGTCAATGAGCTGTCTGGCCACGCCCACTCCACACTCCTATTGGGCAGGGGATGCGGCTTTCGCTGGTGTACGTTCTTAGTGTACAATACGCTGTTTTTACGGCAGAAACACCGTTGTTCAACCATACTTAATTGAACCAGAATCGGACACAGAAATTCCCGTTTCCGAACATGTTCAGAGCAGGACATTTCAGAATGGTTGGTTCATTTTTTTCTAAAACTCTTATTTTGTTCATATGTGTTGTTTCAGTTACTACCATTTAGGTAACGCTAGCTCCAGCTAATAGTTCTCAGTTCCGCTAGTTCGGCTCATCTTATCTGGGGGGCTGGTCGACAGCAGCCTCCACTACAGCCGGAAAATGAATGAAAGGAAAATGAATTTGGCTCGGAAGGTGACCTTTAAACTGGCCCTTACATACAGATAGAAGGCAGCATAAAGCAGCATTTTTAATGAAAAAAAATCACTTCAAAGGGAGCAATTTCACCATTAACATCTGTGACTGCAACAGTTTGACCACACAGAAGCTTTCTGACATCATGTTTCGACACTCAAATGTGAAAATCCAGGAACACTAACAAGTAAATAATAAGGAAACAGTTAGGCCGTTCATGGCCACAGAACCTGAAGGTTCAGTAAATGCACTGAGAGGACTCAGACTGTCAGCGTTTGAAGAGTTATGGCCCACACTCGGGGAAGAGAGACTTCCTGAGAATGGCTTTGGCCAGACTTGAGACATTCTAAACTCTCAACACGACTAAGGTCACCGCTCTCTGTTACGAGTCAAACAAACATTTTGTTTGTCGGTCAATGATTACACAACAGTATTATTACAGTAATTGGAATAAGATGCCCTTTGTTTCAGCTACATTTCAACCCATACACTTCATCATAAATTAGTTTTAAACACAGGGATAGTGTAAGTCCACCCCTATATGTACCTCTAATGCATATCCTTTTCCACAAGCAGCGCAGTAGTTTCAGCAGTGCCTAAAGCCAAGCTGAATACAATGGCGCCATTGAACGAGTCACAGTGGCTACCTTTATTTGCCATCAAGAGTGACAGTTAACGCAGCAGCACCTGGGTTTCACTTAAAGTCATAGGCCACACGAATACAGTACACACACATCTTGCCTTATATATATATATATGTATGTATATATATATCACCTGCTGTTGACATGCTAGAATCTCATAATAACTTCAAGGGGTACGTACACTGAACTTCACAGTTTAAATACATTTCTGGTCATTATCAATATTTTGCTGCTGCGAAACAAAACTATTTTTACAATCAAATTTTGCAATTGCCTCTATGAACAGGCTTTTTTGAAATCAGTGCAGCAACTCCGTGCCTTGTGATTCACAATGGCCTGCTGAGGGGAGCAGTGATTTATTATTAGGGATGCTATTCGTGTGAGCTGATGCCCTTACAGGAGAGGTAGCCAAGCAGCACTGGGGAGTGCGTCAATAAAGCGATCTAGCAGATATTTAGAGGGAAACAACTTGTGAGTGAAGAAAAATATAGTTCTTATATCTTATCTATAATAAATATTGTGTTTTTATAGTTACAAATGCTCTTCTGTATTATACTGTTTGTTATACTTAAAGTATTGCTTTAAAATAACATTTGGTTGAAAACCAATGGTCATCCTGAATATTTGCACTGCATATATTTTTGAGAAGATATGAATACTAATGGATTCCCCCTTCACTTCACCTGAGTCAAATATGTAAAGCCCTGTTAAAGCACGTTGGAGTGATTCTATTAGTTCTCTAGTCTAGTGTCTCTCTAGGAAAATACAAAACAAGCTGAGCACAAGCATCATAAAATATAAGAACACATACACACAAGACAAACATCATACGTGGATCACTTTCACCGAAAAACTGTTAAATTGTCAGTAAAATCTCATATTTATCTCTTGCAAGGCGGGCTCATTTTCAGATGACATACGTCTGGAAGGCGTAAAGCTTCGGTACCAGGCTTCTCCGTGACCACAGTACACAAATAAATACTTCTCTTTACCACGTGGCTCTTCAGTGTTCACAATGAGGCACCTCATGGGCAAATGATAATATCATTTTATGGCCTAAATGTTTCTGACACCAGTTGGACATCATCTTTTATGGCGCTTTTGCTTCCTCCCTTTGGTCTGTGCAATAATGGCTTCTCATGGCTCCGGGTCGTTTCTGTTGTGCAGTGTTTCGCAGATTCACAGCTACATTCTCGGCCTCACAATCAGTGAAAGCGTTTCTCTTCGAGCAGACTGATGGACTTATCGACCAGTGTCTTTTCATCCTCCACCAGCCGGTACCCAAACAGCTTCATGGTGGGCCCGCACACTCTCTGCACTGCCTGAGCCAGTGTAAAGGGAATGCTAAATCTCCATTTCTCCGCCTGCTCTGAGGAGTTCTTTTGAGTGGAGTAAATCCCGCTGGCTTCCCGTGTGGTCTGGGTGTTGCTCAGAATCCATTCCCTCGCCTGCGGACTGAATGGTATCCCTGTGAACCTGTACATCTCCTCCGCTTTCTGCATGGGGTAGCGGGCGATGTCCTCGTAGCGCACCAGCATGTAGCGCCTCCTCAGCCAGCGCGGCTGGCTCAGACCCACCTCCGCCGACATCCTGATGTGGTCGCAGTTGCCTTTGAGCCTCTTCACCTCCTCGTCGTCCTCGGGCACCTGGCCGTCCTGCGCCCAGGCCTTCCACGTCTGGTACTTGGAGGAGAACGCCACCATGCGGGACGCCAGGATGGCGCGCGGGTCTCGGACCAGCTGGATGACCCGGACGTCCAGGCGAGGGTCCTCCACCAGGGGCTGCAGCGTTTCCAGCTGGCGCACGCGGACAGTCTTAATGGCGTGGTGCTGCTTGGAAAGGCACGACAGGGAGGCGAGGGTCATGTTGAGCGGCCCGCAGCGACGGGTCTTGCAGTGATACCTGCGGCAAGACAGGGTTGACACAAAGGGGAGTTTACTTTTCGATTATTATTACTTATTTTGTAGTATGGAATGTCAGAAAAGGCTTGATCAAGTGACATTACTCAAACAGAGAACAATAGTCAGCAACAGTGGGTATGAAAAAAAACGGACCCATTTCTTATTAACCAATGGGTTACATACATTTTTAACCTTAAACATGAGAATATTCTAGAATTGAATAAAATACACAACAAATAAACTGTAAGACCCTGAAAAACAAATCCAATAAAAACAAAAA
>CAESWR010000136.1:1757733-1784927 GCA_903171835.1 Mullus surmuletus | reverse complement strand
GGGGGGGTGGAGGGGGGCACTATCATCCTATCATGTAAACCAATTTACATTTGTTTATTACAAATAAACAAGGTATTTTGGTGACTTCAAAACTGATTTACCAGGATTAACAAATCAAACAACACAAAAACAACATACATTAGAATATCCTTTATTATCCCACGATGGGGAAACTACAATGTCCCAACAGCATATACACAGAAGAAGAGCGTTGAATAGAGAGGAGGACGAAATACAACTAAACAACTAAACAACTAAAATTCTGTTTTTTTTTTAAATAAAATGGCAAAAACCACGTCTTTGCAACTACTGTGCTGTACATGAAGTGTTGCATGAATGAAACACAAGATATGTGACTTTTTCCTCAGATACTGCTGAATTCCAGTTGATTTTAAGATTTCCTGTGAGGTAAATCTGTTTTTCCCGAAACCTTTGGCCATTTCTTCCCCTGTTCCAGTGTTTATTCCATTGTGTGTTGTCGTGTTTTTGTGCAAACAACAATTTAACTGCACATGAACTGATTTATTGATCTCGGTCCCTCTCCTCTTGCTTTTTCGATTCCACCCTATATTTTCTTTCTGAATGATCTCTCCACAAACCAACATAAGCAAAGTCATAAATCCTGCACTGCATGCATTGGTTGCTTTAACGTTCCCATACCACAAAGATGGTGTCATTCCCCCCACGGCCCGGGAGCTGCAATAAAGCTGCTCCATAAGTTCTTGTTGTTGAGCAAATTATGGTCAATAACATGAGCTGTGAAGGAAGCCTCCTTATTTCTAATTATTGGGGAGTCTTCTTAAGATGTTTTCTGGATCTGTATCACTCTGTTGCACTCTCCTTGGTGTTTCTTTGCTCTTGTGGGTGACATTTCTAAATGACAACGTTGGAAATGTCCACATGTAAATGGAAAAACTAATAAGCATTAAAAAAAATGTAAGCTGCTTCTCTTTGGAAACTATATGTTTCTGACAGACTTGAATGAACAGACCTGATTTTGTTTTTGCAATTACTATTATCTACCACCTGAGGGCAGCAGAATACAAGGGTGGAGAGCAAAAGGTTGGCAGACAGGCAGAGACTGACATCTTTACAGCATTAGTTAAAAAAATCAAAAAAAAAATCAAAAAAATTGGTGATTCTCGATGTGACTCTTGTCACTTTTTATCCCAATTAGCGATGAACATTCAAAAAACAAAAACAAAAAAACCCTTGATGGACAACATATGATGGTATAACTTATGCATTTGCAGTATTTCTCTGGTAACCTCGACTACTACATTCTTTTGGAGCTTTTATTCTTTCAGATTTGGCTCTCACGTAATAAAATATTACTGTATTAATTAGGTTTGTAGGTGTTTTTATACATGTTTTCGATATTTTATATGATATTTGACTTTTCATTTTGCAGAGCTAACATATCTACGCAGTAAAAGATTTTGACTACTAAGAGAATGTTTATTTTGGTCTGCAGTAGCAGTGTGTCATGTGTTTTGGGATTTTGCTCGATTCATGACTCTGTATATTCACTCTGCATGCACGCTGTGAGCTTTATTAAATGAAAAAGGCTGTTAACCTACAATATACTCTGCATGGAGAGATTAAAGGAGTGACCTAGTTTTAGAGTGGACCAGGACTAAAAGCGAACCTCTGCCCTTGGCAAACCACACTAGAGATTATCAATAATAATCCAAAATGGAAAAACTGAATTGGGTATCTTTACAACAGGTGCTCGAACAGACCTGCCGATTCTGCAATGACACAAGTGCTGCAGACTACAAGTGACACACTTCCTTTCGAACTATTTTTTTTTAAGTAGAGGGAATAAAGGATTTCAGTTTTGTGCTCTAAAAAAACCCCCTTCAAAATAATTTCACACTGTTTTTTTTTTTTATAAGCTGCATATTTGATACACTCGGGCTTCTTGTAATCCAACATGTTCGTGATGTCATGGTGTTAAACTAGTTATTTGAGTTCTTCATGTTCATTTGAAATTTTTTATAGACTGTTTGAAACACGCACAGGAACGAGAGCCAAACTAATTCTACTAGCAACTCTCGCTGTCAACATCTGCTTTTGATCGGTGTCCAGAAACGTGCTCGGAACTTCAACCATAGAATGTGTCCCGTGGCTATTGCATGCCATTTTTAAGTTGAATTTATTTCTAAATGCTTAATTAAAAAACATATCATTATTGTTATTCTTACGATGATGTTGATGATGATGATGATTATTATTTATTTATTTATTATATTTCTTGATATTTGTAAAATAAGAATTATAGTATGAGATATTAAAGAATGCTGAGTCCATAAGAAAACCAATTGAATTTTTAAATGATGCAGTAGGTATGAGTTCTCAAGATGTCTTTCAGACATTTATAGAATACGGTGGCAGACTCACTGTGTTTGGATATAATTCTAAGGACAGTCAGCTGACTTTTTTTTAATCCAGGTATTCCCGTGGGCCTCCCCCTGCTGGAGTTTCTTCTTCTCTTTACCTTCGTTTCTGAAAAAATGGGCATCCGGTGACAGTGGTGGCACATCTGCTCAAAATGTGTGACTCCCTGAACTCATGGCTGCAGCTGATTTGTAAATACAGTATTGCAGACATCACACTTTGCGCTGGCCTCAGCCTTGTCTATTGATGATGGTAATCCATATCAAATGATACGGGTGGCAACAAGATAACGTGAAAAGCACATCCCTGAAATTTCCCCACGGGCAGCTCGGCAGCAGCTCTGTACCCAGCAATGACTAAGAGGTCAGCATGTGCCGCCATGATTGAAGGCACGAGATTAGAAACTAGGATGATGACTACAGATGAGCAGTGAGCTTTAACCGCAAGATTTTCTGTCAGCAACAATAGTCGGGACACTTGAATATCCAGTGTAAGCCCAAGAGACAGGTTTTTTTTTCCCCAAAGCAAGAAGTCACGCACATCTGTAGGTGAAATCCAAAACAGTTCTATTGGGAAAAAAAACATTCTCATCTTTTTTTTTTTACAGTGCCCTAATAACCCACTCCATTCAAGCCTGATTGTGGCTTTTTTCCCGCAAATATTGTGCGCACTAATTGTGCTTTACATTTATGTCTGATGTCCACAGAAAGGCCTCGTGCATTACAAGATGAAGAGGGATTAGATCACAGTGGGTTAATCTTTAGGCCTGCCATCTGCCAGTACCATGAGAATTAAACCTGAAGCCACGGAGGTTACCATGGAAAAGTAACCCCACAGGTGATCTTTTCCAGTTTATGTTCCCAGTCGCCACCTCGTGAAAGTCGTGCGGATTCGCCTCCGGAGAGGGTTTCCTATTTAAAAGGTCGAACCATGCGTGTGGGGAATTTGAGTGTGGCCAGAGGTCACTGATCCTAAATGCTGTTGTGCCCTTATGCTGTGGGTTGGCTTTCACTCTGTTTATGTGTGTGTGTGTGTGTGTGTGTGTATGTGTGTGTGTGTGAATGTGCGCGCAACGCTCTCTCCGCTTCTTTGACTGTGTGCCAATTTACAGTTTACACCAACCAGCCACTGAGGTCATGCTATTCATCCAGAGCCGCTCAGATTATAAAGTAGATTTAATTTCAGCATGACAATGGACTGTTAAAGGTTTATTCATGTTTGTAAATCCTTTTGCATGCAACATGTTTTAAATGTGCGTTTTGAGCGTTTCCTACAGATCATATCGGCATGAATGTGAAGTAGTGTCCATAGCGATGTACGGAAGTCTTTTTTTTTCTCCCCCAACCATTTTTTCAATCAGTTACTGCATTTTGCTCAAGAGTTGTTATTGATCATAAAACTGAATACTTGAATGCTGTTTGTTTGTAAATGGGGGAAATGTAGGTTTATAGACTGTTTTAATGATAAGAGAAGATAAGTGAAACTGTTGATGTTGACTAATTAATGGGTCAAGACTATTTTATTAAAATCAAGGACCAATTATCTACAATTATGTAACATTTGTTTACAAGATTTTACCTCTGTGTGGCAAATAGGATTAGTAGGAAGAAGATTATGCACTTCCAATTCCTAAAATACAATACAAAAAAGGCGCAGAAAGACACTTAATCAGCAAGCTTTTAATTAAAAAGACAGTTTGCAAAGAGAGACATTCCAACTAAAAAATGTCTACAACATTCAAAGAGGAATCTTAACACCATCAGATCTTTCAGTGCTTTTATCCAGTTTAATAATCATTGGGTTAATTAAGTAAAAGGTGATTTATTTATTTTTTCAATGCAGCAGATGGTTGTGGATTGCATAGCAGATGTTACTGTTTGCGAGGGCCAACACATCGAACGGTACAGGAGAAGATTCTGCAATGTTTTAATCTCCACAGTCTCTGGTCACTTACAAGAGTCTCAGAACTCCATTACACATGAAATCACTTTCATCCAATGAGTAAATCACTACGCCATGACTCAGTCCATATGTTAATATCTGAAACATGCCTGCCATGAAGGTAAAAGTAAAAGGTAAAAGTACTCTAAGGAAAAAGTATAGGGTAAAAGTTGGATGAAAGCTCAAAAAAGAGATGGTTAAAAGACAATCATCAATCACTCCTTCAAATAGAAAAAAAACCCATACCTTTCCTTCATCTGTTAATTTGCTTAAGGAGTCTGTTTTGCCGTCTCGTATCTTTGTTGGTGGAAGAAGCACAGCAGGAGCGACGGGGCCCAGGAGTAACTCTTAAGTTGTGTCATTGGATTAGAATGTGAGCATCTGCCCTCAGTCTCCGCAGTCACACACTAACACCTCGAGAGCTGCATCTCATGTACAGGACTCTCGACGCCGCCTTCTTCATGGTGCACTTCCATGGCTTCATTCTGTAGGATGAAGAATGTAAAGATACTACAGTTGCCGCCACTCTTTTTTATATTTGTTCACGCCTGCTTTGGTAAGTTCAACTAATTAATTATCTGCTTACTGGAGGCTAGTGGTAGCTGAGATTAGACTGATGCGTATCGGAGAGCTTCTCGGTTGACGATTTCCAATTTTTGTCAGTTTAAGATCATTTAATTCTGCTTTCAAATGACTTTCGTTGCTTAATCTGATTACTCAAATGTGACTGTCACTGTAGAGCTCACACAATGGTTGATTTTTAGTTAATATAAATCAAGATTAAAAAGCGTGTAATTAGCTCTTTTTTTTTTAAGTGTCAAGATATTACAATCAAAAAACGGCTTCGTTACTGCAGTTAGATATCTCAGGTCTATATAAAGACAAGGTTTCTGGAGAGGTTGACGTAACACACTTGTAATCCAAGTCAACGTGACTGAGAAAGCAGGGGGCGTAATCGCAGCTTTGTTTATAACTCCACACAAAATGCTTTTTCTTTTGAACGGAACAAAAACATGATTAACATCTGATATCAATTCATCCGTGTCAGTGCAAAAGAAGTGTCACAGTTTCGTATGATCAAAATGATATAGTCGTATTTCCTGCCATTGGATTTCCCTAATAACAACAGCAACCAAAGCTCCAAATATGTAATGTTTTATTTGTCTAACACAAGGTCAATGATGCATATTTAATTTTTGGTATGCCGCTCAGGACACGCGGACTATGCCCCTTATTTCTACGACAACGGACCCTACAGCGACAATGGGAACCTGGCACTGTTCAGCCTCTCGGAGGACACGCCCATCGGTGAGCTCGGGCCTCCAACCCACTTAACAACTGGTGTGAATGCTTCTGTGACAATGGAGCAACTACCATTCAACACATTTGGGTGGTTTCCGGTTGCCAGTTGAAGGACCGGGATGTTAAATAGTTGATCGCTGAGCAGATGTTGTGAGGCACTCGTGCTAACATGCCCATCTGCTGGTGCCACCTGTTGAGGTGGGGGACAGTGCTGCTGCTGAGAAGACGGTGCAGCTGTGCCCACACACACCTTCCATCGGCCATCATCATGTTTGGTCCAAAGTTTGAGCAAACCAAATTTACACGGCTCTTTTTTAACCAATTAAATGCTTACACATCCTTTCTTCCTCCCTCCCTTCCATCCTTGCTCCTTTTAGGCACAAAAATCTATTGCCTCAACGGCACAGATGCAGAGGGACAGGAGGTGACATATGGCCTTTCCTTCGACCCGGGGTCCAAAGAGTACTTCAGGGTTGACCCCACATCTGGATACATCACCTTGGTAGAAAAGCTGGATAGAGAGGTAAACTTGCCACAGACACAAAATAAATAAATGGAAAAATGTGAGTTTCTAAAAAAGGGATGCGTAAAATCATCTCTTGTATCTGTGTTCAGAAAGAAGATTCCATTCACATTCTTGTAAGCATATCCGACGGACAGAGCAAGGTATTGCATCACTGTGGGATTATGCTATTTTATCCCTATTCCATACACAGTAAATCTATGAATATCTATGAATATATACACTGGAATTAAAAGATAATATGAGTTATCTGTCTTCCTTTGAGGTTGCGGAAAGAGTCACGATATTTGTAATGGATGCGAACGATGAAAAGCCTGAATTCCAAAACATGCCTGCAATCATTGACGTACTGGAAGTAAGTCAAACCAAAAGGACTTTTGGATGCTTTTTTAATCCTAGACATTAAGTGAACCAATGGTGTCAAAAGTAATTTGTGAAAAGTGGGATCCCCCCCCCCGCCCCCCCCCCCTTTAAGCTCTGCGTCTCTTGTGCTTATTCTAGACCACAGTGTCCGGTAGCAGCATCTACAAAGCCGAGGCAATGGACAGGGACACCGGGTCGGGGGGGTCTGTCACCTTCTACCTTCAGGTAACGACTGCAGTGGCAGCGCCCACCTCCCGCCTCGACTAAACTCCACTGACTGGTTGCATAAGCATTGATTTCAAATTACCCTTCATGGAAAAGTCCATCTGGAACACACCAGTCCATGTTAATCTGTGTGTATATGTGTGTGTGTGTGTGTGTGTTTGATGGACAGACTACATAGAAGGAGTGCTAATAATGTTAACATCTTTTAGATCTGCCGGGGTCCATGTGTGCCCGTTTGTGCACAGCTCTGGCGTATTTATGATGGGATTAAATCACAATCACATTTCTGTCAGGTATTGGGGGCTTAGAGGGCTGATTTGGCGTCTAGTGGCAGGGAATGTTTGTTTGTACTTTGGGCTATTAGGACCACGGAACATCTGGCCCAGAGTGACAGTGATGAGCGAGACAGTGCACATCTGGACACAGCAGCTTTTACCTGCCTGTCCTTGAGCATATGGGCGCCTTACATCCAGATGGACAAAGAGACTTAATTCACGATGTGGCCTAATTCAAATGACTAGTGAGTGTTTTTATGCGGCCATCTGACCACTCTCCATGATATCTCACGTGAGTGGTTGTAATGGGGTTTAAGGGTTTCAGGGAGAGGCTTTTTACCCATGTGACCTTATTTGAAAGAGTGTGCGCTTATAAAATCCTGCTTTTGTTCTGCTCTCCGTTGCAGAATTCTCAGTCCAGTTTGTTCGCCATCGACAGACACAGCGGTGTCATTCGAATCAGATCTGACGGGATGTTGGACTACGAGAAAACAAAGACACACTTTGTCACTGTGGTTGCAAAGGTACAAGTCACAACTCGTGCGGCCAAACACATTCATTATGATTGTCAGGGTACAATCTGAGGGTTATGAATGGAACTAGGCAGTGTGTGTGTTTGCATATCCCCTGGCTACAGCTGTTTGCCACAAGCATGCTATATTTCTTCCCAGTTCATATATTCAATACTTCAAACAGTTTTTGGGGATCATTTCATTTTATCGGGTCTGTTTACCAAAACGCTGCATTGTAAGGTGCAGAGATTAGCATTAGCTCTAAGCAGGCGACAGCACCCTTTGCTCATAGATGCTTGGATGGATCTAAAATAATACAAATCGTTATGTAATCAGATACTCTTTGATCTACTTTCATCTAGGATGGCGGAGGGAATCTCAATGGAAAGGAGCAGTTTATGTCATCTTCTGCTACCCTGACGATCAACGTGATAGATGCACAAGACACACCCCCATCTTTTATCGGGACACCTTACTTTGGCTACGTGTATGAAATCTCAGTGCCAGTGAGTATTAGGCCATTTCCCAATGTTTTGATTGTACTGTCTCACTGAAACCCATGGAGAACAAATCTTTTTTAACAACAAAGCTGTTGTCATTTATACAATGTCTTGAAAATATATTTGCGCTGTCATATTTCATTAATACCACAGTGAATCACAGCATAGCAACACATGGTAACCATAACATATTGGATGCCATTAATTTTGACACTGACAGTGCAAATAACAGTCAACATAAGAGCGCAAAGCACAAGAATCCACGATCTCCACACATCTTTAATTACTGGCATTTTGCAGTGACGCCAACACAGTCTTCTTCAGAGCTTCTCTCACAGCATGTGAAAGCCACGTTATCTCATCAATCACAAAATGTCACTTCAGTAGCTCATTGCACAAAAGAGATTACATCGTCTGGAATTAATTCAAACGGGATCAATTACAAGTTCGAATGACATTTTAACTGCCGTTGCAAAAGATTTTTGATGTTTGTCGTGACTGGGCAACAGGCACCGGGTGCCTCGTCAAGCTGTTAAAAGTCTGTTTTCTTAGATGTGAACTGGTGCTGCACTCAAACACTGACTTTGATTATTGGAAAAAATTGTGTTGAATATTACATGTAATCCCACTCATTCTTTACATATATATCTGTTAGGTTTTATTTATTGTCTCTACTAAACTGCTCTCATTGTCTTATTCTCAGGGATCTGAAATCTTCACGGTTGTGGCCAAAGATGGTGATGTGGGAAGCCCAAATCCAGTCGTGTACTCTTTTGACGAGGGTAAGAAGAATACTTGTGGTTGACATGTGAAACTAAAATTTCTCTTAGAATAATTCATGCATTCATGTAGACACGTTGCTTCTCACTTCTTGTCTCTGCAGGTGATGATGGTGTTTTTAGTATCAATAAGACAAGCGGTCTTATCACCCTGCTGTCTCAACCCATGTATTTGAAAAGAGAAATCTTCAATATTAGAGTCAAAGTAAGCACTTATTAATTGGTCCATTTTGAATTTTTTTTTAAATTATAAAAAAAATTGTCATATAAGAGTCGATGTGGGGTGAATATCATCATTTTGACCCATTGTGCAGGCATCAGAAGTAAGTCCCGAGGGTCGGCTAATGGACTATGGGATGGCCACTGTGGTGATACGGGTGGTGGACTTGAACAATAATCCGCCAACTTTCTATGGAGAAAATGGCCCGCAAAACATGTTTGAGCTGTCCATGTACGAGCATCCGCCAGAAGGAGAGATACTCCGGGGTCTAAAAATCACCGTCAATGACTCTGATCAGGTGGGTCAAACAGTCGGGTACATGCTCTTAAAATCAGATTATGATTAAACAACACAAAAATCAAATAAAAGTGTTATTTTCTGTTTTGTTTGATGTTTGTGTCCGTTTGATGCTTCAGGATCTTCGCCTCAGCTTTCAAAAACGGAAGTTGTTATGCAACACTCTGACAATCTTGCGTTATGTTCTAATGCGAAACTCCTTCACCAAACATTCTGGCATCATGTGGTAACCAGGGCCGGCTGCTGACTGTGAAATGACTTTAAGCCAGCCATTATGACGGACAATCCCTTTTTAAAACTGCACAAATTCTAGAGTAAGCCAGCAAAAATTAAAAGGTGTGCCCCTAACTATGCCATTTGTCAGCTTACGCAAGTCTCTTTGTGTTTCCAGAGCCGCATCCAAATGGTTGATGTTCACCTCGTGTTATCTCTAATAATACTGTTACAACATCAAGGCGCAGTCGCTTTGTCCACTGATATTATGTCTTTCCAAGAATGATATTGCTCAGACTATTGATTTCTATTACATCATTACTGGAAACATACAAGGCTTTTATATTGATTGGATGAGCTGTATACTATGTGGATTATATGTCTGTTCTTTTCAAATGGATTTATAAAAAAAATGCAGATTACTATATATAGGTGCATGCATATACACTGCAACTGTCATTGCCCCCCCATTTAGATACTGTGCAGAATATGCTGATTTGCATTACGCACTTGCAGGGTGCCAATGCAAAATTCAACCTGAGACTGATTGGACCGGGAAGGATGCTGCGGGTCGTCCCGCAGACCGTGCTCAACGAGGCCCAAGTCACAATCTTGGTAGATGATTCTGCAGCCATGGACTACGAAAAACATCACTTTCTGACTTATAAGGTGTGCACAAAAGTATATGTATGTCTCAGCATGATACATATTAGACATGTGCATTGCCTTCTGATTGTATGTCTCTATGTCGTTCTCCTTTAGCTTCTTGCAGTTGAGATTGATACACCAGAAAGATTCAGCGCCACCGCCGACATCATCATCCACCTCCTGGATACAAATGACAACGCGCCCAAATTCTCCTCAGATTACTACATTGCCAGAATCCCAGAAAACTCACCCGGCGGTTCCAACGTTGTGTCCGTCACGGTGAGTCAGTCGTCATCCTGTCTAAAAATACATCACCAAAATACGTCACTGTTAGCTAAAGAGGTATACTGACTCTAACCAAATAGCGAAGAGAACCATTAATTCCCTAAATGTAGACTTTTTGGACTGCGGTTGGGATAATATGCGAAAACATGTAGATAAAAGCTAGGCGAGGTAAGCTGCCAGATGGCTATCACTTTCATTTTGTTGTGTAACACCAAATTCCCTGATTTTTTTTCTCTCTCCACCGCTTAACAGCACATGCAGCTGTGGAATATATGTGCAGACACAACGTGATGATGTTAAGGCGCCATTTAGTTTTTGTTTTTTTTTAAAAAGCTTTCGTAAATTGCTAAAATACAGTCTAGACAGATTCTAGACAGATTCTTCAGATAGCTTCACACTGATTGAGAGATATTTGGGGGGAGGGGGCAGGTGTCGTCCTCTGCCTTTGTCACTTCATATCAGCCCTGCACAGGCTCAAAGCAACAGGGAGGCTCACTAATAAATCCTGCCATTGCGTGAACACCACTGAGGCTTGTTGACTTGATCCCAGGCAATTTCAATCAGATAAAAGAACAGCCGACAAGTGACCTTGGACACACGGAGACAGTGAACAGGCATCCCTGCAGCGACAGACAGACAGATTAGCTGATGACATGATGATGTTCTGATGACATCAAAAATCATTCTTTTTATAGCTGACCTCTGTAACACCATGTTCCAGTCCTGCACAGATCCATTCATTTTGCTAAATCGGCGGTGGCAGACTTCGCTTTTCCGCTCATTCAGGAGACACAAACAAATTAGTGTTCAGTTGTTCAGCAGGTGGGCAAGGGGGAGTCGTCATCCAAAATACTGGTCACTATCCCACAGTGAACTCAGTACATGGGACTTGTTTCCGCTCCCTGTTCCACGTATTGCACAATAACGTTTTGAAGAGAAATTCCAGATTATCATTAGTGCAAGAGAGGTTTTTGAACTGACCCAATGAGCAGCAAGAAAACTGATGTTTTTCCTTTATAATCTGCCTTTTTCAACAGGCAACAGACGCAGATTCTGGATCTTGGGGTGAAGTGAAGTACTCCATCTATGGGTCTGGGGCTGACTTGTGAGTATAAGAATAGTTTAAATGAGCTTTGCAAGGGGATCAAAAGGAGCAGAGGAGGTTATTCTGGGCCCCCTTCAAATTCCTTCTCATCTTCAACAGTATTGTTCTCATTTGATTGGTCTATTTAAATGTAATATCCCAAGAGAATACCACTAACTATTCACTGATCAATGCTCACACAGAATTAGACTTTGCGGAAGTTAAAAAAAATGCATATAAACCTCAATGGATCTTGTTGTTGCCTCTCCCATGTGCTTTCATTCATCCTTGTGTAATGTGTCCTTATGTCAGAAAATACTCTGTTTGTATGGAAAATCGTTCAGCAAATGAGCATTATGGACAGATGAATATTTGTTGGGGGAAGGGCAAGCAAAGGACACACTTTTTCATTAAAGACATCAAAGGCAGAATCATCTCAGGAAATCGCCTGGATTAAATGACAAGAAAAAAGGTTAGGACGTACAACGCAAAAGCCAACTGACTAAAGAAAAAAAACCCAAACAAACACGTGTGCTGCCCAGAAATGTTACAGCAGACTTTTTTTTCCTTTTCATTTATTTCACCTAAGCACATGTATTCCCTCAGAGGATTTCCTGGTATTTTCTCTCATCTCAACTTTTATTAGATTTCCAATAGACATCCAGCCTCAGAGAAACAAGGTCCAGAGCTCCCTTGATATCAAGAGACTTTCTTTACTTTCATATCACTACTGCAAAAACCCTTTGTGTATTCTGTATTGGAGCATTTTGTACATATCTATCATATCTCAGTACTAAAATAGCTCAGTGAATTAGAAATGCAAAAAAAAACCAACGTTTGGAGACATTCACAACATCAGTGAAAAGGCATGTGTGTGTCTCACTTATGTTCCGAATGACCACAAGCCTTGTGTGATGAAATGTATGTCAAAATAAAGGATGTTTGGGGTTCTCAGTAGAGATTTTTATCTCTGGAGCAAAGAATTAAAGGAGATATGTGACGTTGCATGTTGTCCAGGAGGAGGATTTCAAAAATAAGCAGGGGAGAGAGAGATTTGGAACACTTTTAGCTTAGTGCATACTTGTTTGTACAAACCAATTTTACAACCGTGCCACCTCATTTTATTCCAAAATGTTTCTTTGAACTTGCCATGAAGAAATGTTTACTCACACGTTTTGACGCAAAAAACACTTTTCCTACTATTTAACGATACCTTGTAGAAGATTTCATGACTCATAAGACCAGACAGTCTTTGGCAGCTCATCTGATCTCGTTAATCCTCTAATGGGATTGGAGTAGAAAATAGACTGTTCTTTGCTTCTGAATACTTTGCACTGTGACAAAGTCAATAAACAAATCGGTCCCTGAAACAGTATTTCCTCTCTTTCTGGAAATGTGCAAACATTTGCGAGAGGAAATTTGCTATTAGGGAATGGCAAACTCTACGGATAACACAAATAAGTTTTGGGGTTTTTTTTAGTGTATGGATAAACAGAGCTATACCACTGTGGTTGTTGTCCAGCTAGTGAGTGTTATCCTCACACATCCGTCTCAACAATTAGGCTAATGGGTGCTTACTTAACAACAAATAAGGTTATAGATTATTACTATGGTTAAAATTATGACATCCTTGGACTTCTGGATACAAGCCCATATATTTAGACATAATAATAGAAATTCTATTGCCTGATATTCAATATTACAATAAGTTAAAGTAGTTTGGCAACTCTAGACATACAGTAAGTAGATGAGATGACAAAACATGAAGTTTATGTTCAGAGCAAGCCCACTCTAACATGAAAATAATGGTAGGCACACAGTATTCTTAACTAGTATATGTTGTTCTTGACTGCATGGGGAATAATATATACACACAGTAGACTGTAAGATTGTAAAACGATATCACCATTTTACAGGTTTTTGATCCAGCCTGCGTCTGGGATCATCTACACACAGCCGTGGGCCACCCTGGATGCAGAGATGAGGTCCAAGTATAACTTCTATGTGAAAGCAGAGGACTCGGAGGGCAAGTACACCCTGGCGGAGATCTTTGTAACCGTGCTGGACCTGAATGACCACTCGCCAGCATTCAACGACAACTTCCTTGAGAAGACAATGGTGATTGGAGCACCTGTGAAGATAGAGGTAAGTGTGCTTTGGTGATTTTACACGAGCAAAGCGAGCAAAACTGTAATGTCAGCACCTTAAAACACATGATTTTCCATTCCCACAGGCTGTAGATGACGATGCAGAGGTGCCCAACAATGTCATCGAGTACTCCATCATGAAGGCAGACCCGGACAACAACATCTTTGACATCAACTCTGACACCGGGGAAATCGTGCTCAAGTCGTACATCAAGTCAATGGCCATCATTCAGAACATCACCAAGCAGCGGGAAACCACCTGGTCGCTGGTGGTGCAGGCCAGAGACATGGGCCAGCCGTCCTTCAGCACCACAGCCATCATCAAGATCGACATCACTGAGGCCGTAAGTAGGAACACATTTGATGACCTGTAGCACGTCCACCCAATGTTTTTGTCACCCCAAAACATCTAGTTGCATTTATATGGACAGAGAAAACACAGACTATATTGCCTCATATAGAATACCGATAGTTGCCTTTAGCCATAGCAGAGCTTGATCTCACACAAATGTAATTGTCATGTTTTCAGATCAAATCCAGGTTTTTCACATACTTCCTGGGCCTAAGGAAACGTCCAGGCGCCGTGTTTGGGATTTGTTTCTCTGCTGTCACCATCGCCATTACACTGACAATCTTCATTTCCACTTTTATTTACTGGAACTCGATCAAAAAGTCTCGCATACACTCTCAGGGCAAGATCAGAAAGATTATAAGGAGGCCGGTGCCATAAAGGAGCAAAGCTTGCCTTGAGATCATCAGCATGTTGCTTTTAACTTTGTGATATAAGAATTGATGGTAAATCATATCAAGATGATTTTTTTTTGGAGTAGAGCAAGGCTGTGTCTGTAAAGGAGTACAGGAGCACACTATGAACTGTTCCCATGCTTTTTTTTTTGACATGTTTTGATTTACTCACAATTTCACCTCATCTAAAAGTGAACAAATCCTCCATATTTTGATCCTGGAATGCTGAACGGTCTCAGCAGTAGGTTTCCTCGACCTCTCTGATCTTGTCTTGACCAATTACAAGCCCGAAGAATTAAAGAGTGATGGATATCTTATCGTTTTTTTAGCACACCAAATAGAAAAGAAAATAGACCACTATATTTTTTTATTCAGACAGTAATATGGCAGTATATTTGCAGTAATAATTTAAGATTTTTTTGTACTTTATGTAATATCTATGGCCAGATAATGAAGGCATGCAGTTATACAGTAAATACAGGGGAACAATACTTTAGTCGATAACTTTGTGAGAGACTATGACTTCAGGCCCATGGATGTGAATTCTCCCTGTGCTCTTTTACAGACCCAACTCAAAAGGGGCCCTTTGGGATCATTATTTATGCAGAATAGACACAAGCCATTGCAAATCCTAGGCATTCTTGCTGGTGTCATTTGTCTGATGGTCATTGTCACAGTCATCATCTCCACTGCAACATTCTTTCGCAACAAAAAGTCCAACCGGATCCTCCCTAACCGTCGTGTGAGGAGGAGGCCGCGGAAGCAGCACACCTGGAACTTAAAAAACCCATTCAAGAAGACAGAATCTCCCGAAGAGAAATTCCGCATTGAGGAGGAGGAACCCGAGCCGCAGGTCGTAGTGGAGAACGTCAACTATAACAACAACATCAGCAATGTTGTGAGGCATTGGCCCCCACCTCCACCGCCCTTGGCGCCGGCTCTGCCCCCGCCACTGCCGCTCTACATGTCAGGGGAGCGGGCGCGGGCGGTGCCCACCGTGTCTGCGACAGTGGCCGCCAAAGCGAAAAAGAAGCCAGGGATAACGAGACAGGACACAGTGAACAAAGCGCTGGTTTCAGAGCTCAAGATGAAACTGGAGCAGAAGAGGTTAAAAAATCACTCATAATGTGACACTGTATGGTTGTGTGTGTGCGTGTGTGTGTGTGTGTCTGTACGGGTTTTCATTCTTATTTTTCAAGTGATGGAGAAAAATATATAGTTACATCACCCCAGATCAAATTACAATCTTAAACAATTCAAATAATTTTGTTATAAAGACTGGAAATTCTGCTACCTTCAAACAAAAACAAGAGAAACGTTTGAGCAGAATTTATCTTTCTCTGGGACCGATCAAAAGAAAAAAAGTGTGTGAATGCCATCTCCGTATCATTTTGTCAAGGATCAGCTCCACCTGTTTGAACCATTTGTTGACACACTAGTGGCTTAATCATCTTCAACCCAGTTCCCTCATCCAGAATGAAGTCATTCAACAAACTGTTCATTTGGGATCCAACCAAGCTCCTTACAAGAGATTTCTTGACTCTTGAACTAAGTAAAGAGATCAGCCAGAAGGAAGGAGACCCAGAGAGATCACGTTAGGAGGAGCTTTAATCCTTCTACGCAGGTGGACAGCACTGTTTAGAGCTATGATTTTCAGTGATCGCAATACAGTATGTGTCTGCTTTAAAGGGGTGTATTCTATGTATATGTGGTGTTTTATCTGTTTGAAAGTGTCTCTTTTCTTTTGACAAAAACAGTGTTCCCTCACATCCATGTATTTTATTACCAATAAACAAGCATCATTTGTAATTTCAGATTTAATGTAACATGGAATATGTTTATTTAGAACTACATTGACATCAGGTCAAAAGTGAAGTTGGCTGAGTGGAGTGTTTGCCCCACTGAGGCACACAAAGACTTAGATGCTATTGGCTTAATATCAACACCTTGTTGATGAGTTTGTGTCCACTCTCTATCGCCCTCTTCTGGAAGGTGACGCTGCTTTAGGCAAAAGGCAACAAAGGTTTGTGAACAGATATCTGAGTTTTTCCTTTTTGGGTTTTCCCTAAGAGTGGCATTAAGTAGAAGATCATGTAATGGGGCCCAATATTATATTTTCATGGGCCCGCAAAGCTCTAGAAGCACTCATGCACCCTCTGTTCTTCCCTATGATAAAGATACAGAGTACAAAAGTGTCCAACCACAGAATATTAATCACGTTGGACAATGAGCATTTTTGAGGAGATTAATCCATAAAGCCTTACATATCAATATTACATATATTGTTGCTTACAGTAAATGTATATTATTTCAATATTTGCCCTTCTGCTATGTGAGTGAGCGCTACCAATTATGAATTTACACTGAAACACTCGCTGGGTATTTATGTAGACATCAGCCAGACATGCACATTATGTTCAAAGTTACATAAAACATGAAATTTGCAGATTACCCTCCCTAATCCAAGGACCAACTTGTTCATCTTTTTACAATATTGCGCCGCTGGATAACAACCAAAAGTCCATCTGCCCTGATCTAGTTTGGACTGAGACGATGTGTGTGACTGGCTTTGAACTTTCTGCAGTTTCAGATGCACGCTGTGCGTGGTTATTATGACGCAGTGCAGACTTTAGGGATTATTGTTTAAAATCGAGATATAATTTTCTGTCTCTTAAATTGTTAAGCAGAGTTCTTTTCCCTTCTCTCTTAATTTTTTCCTTTCTTTTCATGTGCAGCCCTGGAAATTTCCTGAGGTGCAATTTTTAGGTCAAAATTGTGACGTGTACACTTTTCCATGCAGCAAGCTGTTAATGCCCTGAAGCTCTGAAGTCGAATGAGGGAATATGAGGGGCAGCCCAAATGATCATGCATTATGCCGTGTAAGAGGCAGCCAGGATTACTGTTTGATAGAGGATTACGGAGTTGAAAGTTGCAAAAAGCATTGATGCTTTAGAATGAAAGAAAGCAATGGCCAGAGGTCACAGCAGCTGCCTTATCATGTTTTTGAAGCGACAGGGCCCTAAAATGTGAGTCAACTTTGATCAGGTCAGCAGCTGTCGCACGGAGTGTCCTTTAAATAATTCACCGCTTTATGCAATAAAGGAAGCAAATACAATCAGCCCGTACAGTGGGGATGCTTGAAACTACTGCAATTCAATGTTTACAGAATTCACATTGTCTTGTGTCACACACAGCGGATAAGGATTACAACAAAAAGCAGCATCAATCCACTACACCCGCAGATCATATAAACACATCTGAACAAGCAAGAAAGCAGATGTGTCTGCGCTCCAGAGAATGAGAGCTGCCAATCTCATTTAAAACCCTGATCTTAAGTCAATAGAAGCAGGACCCCAGCAGAGATGAACTGATCTCCTTGCGTCACAGGGGCCAACACATGGACATGGAGGAGGGGTCTGCTGGTGTGATCTGATCATAAAGTGATGGCAGGAGGAGGGGGGGGGAGATGCCATGCCAGTGTGTGGGTCTTATATCAAATGAACAATGCCATTGGACGGCGCGTTCAGAATCCAACGTGACATCTGTCCGGGCAGCGGGCGTGTCAAAGCTGGAGACAGCAACTGTGACGTGCATATACAGTCAGTGACGCAGAGTGGATTAAACATATGCGAGTTAAACTTTCCAGAGAATCTAGCAAAATGCAACTTCCAAAAACGTTTTTTTTCTTTTTTCCGCACGTCACCGTGTACAACAGTTTGCAAGGAAGTGAAAAAGCTGCACACAGCTTCATTAGTAAAACACTTTAATTCAGATGCACTCTGGCCTACAATTTAAATACACACAAACACACCCACAATTTCATTTTCCAGTGAAATAAAAATGCAGTGACAGAAATCTTGTATTTTTGTGGTTGTTTGAATGTACAAATTAGCACAATCATGTTCGATTGACAATGACAAAAACTATTTCAAGCACGAGTAAAAATGTTATCAAATGAGTGTAAAATCAAATTAAGACATTTTTATTGGCAAAGTGCAAAATTGCTTCATTATTTCAAATCATCTGGTTTGAGAGTTTTCAGTGTTATATTAAAGTGTAATCTCTAACATTTATATCCATATAAATTTAGACAAAAATAAGGTGCTAACACAAAATGAAGCAAAGATGTACACCTACCACTGAAAAATATATCTGTAATATATAAGTGCCTGTCTTTGTCCATTTGAATCAGTCACAAAGGCTTCACTCAAAGCAGCAACGTTTATGAAAATTGACATGAAAACATATCGAACCACATAGAGACAAACAAAAATTCGTCGGGAAAGCAACCGTAGCACATTCTGCAAATCCTTGAATCATTCACATCTTTGCAACACACTCCTCGGCCTAGAACAGAGGAAGAGATGACATTAAAACAAAGGCAGACAATATTTGAGTTTTTCTGAATATTGTACTTACTGTGTGTGTGTATCAAAGTTAGCTACCCTTTCTACGTTTTAAGCAATGTCAGCACGATCCATCAGCCAGTCGCAAGTTCAGTTTCATGTATTTATTTACGGTTCAGTGAATAGTAATTCAATAGAGTTCAGCTGTGAGTCTGCTGAGCTCTGCCTTGCCCCTATGCAGCTTGTCCTCTGACCTCCGCCTCACCTTCCGATCTTCACTGGAATCTTTATTAACCAGGCCCTCGTCGCTGGCCGCCTGCAGGCTGTCGAAGGTGCCCTGCCTGTCGCGCTCCACCTCCGAGTTCTCCTCCCGCCGCCGGTTCTTCCAGGACTCCATGATGCCCTCCAGGCAGGCAAACTTGGTGTCAGTGGTGCAGGCGTACATGCCTATGGGTACAGCCAGCACCATGGCTAAAACTATCACCACGATGTGAATCAGCTTCTCCCTCTGCTCCATCTCGGTGATGTCACTTCCTGTCACGAACACAATGCACTGGCCTGCACGGGGGATCTGATTCTTCAGGGTTACGCAAATTTCGTATTTCGTGGCGGGCAGCAGATCAGAGACAGAGTACGAGTGAATCCCTGGGGCGATGTAAATGGTCTCCTTCTTGCCAGAGCCCGCCCGGCCAAAGTGGATGGTGAACCAGGTCTCTGAGGGGTGGTCCAATGCGGCGAACCACTCGATGGCGATGCCGCGCACCGTCTGCTTGGCGATGCGGATGTCGATGTAGACGTTTTCGTCGGCAGTGTGAGTTGGTGCGTCCGGGGAGCCGACAGAGTCTGAGGAGTGGGAGGTGTCGGGAGGGTCGATTTCCACCAGGACGCTGGCAGAGGAGTTCCCCATGAAGTTGATGGCCGTACATGTGTAGACGCCACGGTCAGCCACGTGGGCGGTGGGGATCACCAGGAGGGATCTGATGGTGTCCTCATCCATTCGCTCCTGAGTCTCTGGGGGACAAATAGGAATATTTTATGTCCCTCAAAAATTGATTCAATGAAGCCACAATATCAAAAAATACACAAACAGTTAAGCAGCCATGAGTAAGAAAAACAAAGGCCAAAAAATACAGTTAAGCTGCTCTGCTTTCAAGATGCCACTATTGTGATTGCAAGCCAGTGAGCACAATAACGGCATCTGCGCTTTGCCGCAAAATCTCGATGGAACGAATCCATCGACAGAATAATCTGCACCACCTGTAGTTTCATCTGCTGTGGAAAGTCTCTACAGCCATGAATGGCAGCTAATTCCCATCACACACACAGGAGAAAGCCACCTTAATGGCACAGTGGGTTACAAAATACATTACCGTGCTGTTGACGCTTCTGTTACATTGATTATCTAGCCAGGGGAGAATAATGTGGTTCAAAAAATTATCAAGGGATCTTGCAACAAGGTCTCAGAAGACCATTTTCACTTTATACACATGCACACACTTTATTAAACAGCATCCAAACACTGCTGACACTGGACGGGTACAGCAGCAGTAATCTGCATCACGCTTAGTCAACACTGATGGCGTGCAGATTGTGGTGATTATATCGCCATGGCAATATCCTGATTTCTCCTCTTAAGGAAGGGTTACAGGGGTCTGTGATTAACATGTGTGCATAAGTATCTAATTTGTCACAAGATATATCACTGGAGCTGTGTGTGTGTGTGTGTGTGTGTATGTTAGTTGGTGACATCCCACTCTTACCATGAAATCCTCTGATTATCTTCAGACCATATGTCCACCACACCGCCGGATCTGGCCGGGCCTTGGCCAAGCAGCGCAGGGTGACGTTGGCGCCCTGCGGCAGGCTGATGTTGGAGGATGGGGTGGTGACCACGGGCTTCACGCACGCTTGCAGCTCGACCTCGTGGAAGAACTTGCCCGCCCTAAAGTCCGGCCCTGAGCAAGTCAAGTAGGAGTTCATCAGAATAATCGGGGGGCTTAGGGACCTGATAAACTCCACGAAGCCCTTGAGGCGGCAGTCGCAGAGCCACGCGTTGTCGTGGAGCGCCAGCACCACGTTCGGGCCGGACGCGCTCGCCTCCCGCTCCTCCATCCTCTGCAGATTTTGGTAGAGGGGCCAGTTTTGGAAGACCTCCTTCGATATGACCGTAAGCTGGTTGAAGGATAGGTCTAAATAAGTCAGCCCTGGCAGATATTTTAATGCATGCTCCGGCAGGACGTCCAGCTGGTTGTGCTTCAGGTCCAGGATCTTGAGCGCCGGCGTGTCCTCGAACGCTGTCCATGGTACTGAGCGCAGCTTGTTCCCCTGCAGACGCAGCTCGGTCAGATTCCCCAGACCTTCCAGACCCTTGGAGTTGACCACCGTGATGTCATTGAAGTTCAGCCACAGGCTTTCCAGGGCAGGCGTTTTTGAGAAAGCTCCGCGGGGTATTTCAGTGAAGTGGGATTTCTCTATTCGTATTTTGATCATATCATCCGGGATGTTCTCTGGAATGGCCCCAAACGCGCTCTCCTCCATGCACACGAGTGACCTGCCAGCAGAGTGAACCGTTGCATCAATCACACCTCAGTCTACTCCACATTTCACTGATTTGAGTTAAAAGAACACACAGAAGACCCCCTTTCTATCTTCTATATCTTTTTCCCTTTTCGTATAAATCCAAACCCGGCCATTACGTGTTGACTCTAACCCACTGACACAGAGACAGGTTAAATATACTGCAGCTCCCGTGGAGATTAGGGGCAAAAAGAAACCGGGTCTCACCTTCCATGGCGGTCCTCAACACAGCTGCACCCGGGCAAACATTGAGAGGAGCTCTCATGCGGCTGAAGGTTCAACAAAAGCACAACCAGCAGGCAAGAAATTATGTCCATAGTCCGCGGAGAAATCCCCATAAGGTGAGGGCTACATTCGAGCTCCAGACATGCTGAGCGCAACAGATGAGAGAAGCTTATTAAGCTTAATCCTTGACGCACCGAGGACAGACCAAGTGGCATCTTAATTCTTAGGAAAGACTCACTTGATTGCCACTTGGCGGTGTCTGCCGCGTCTTAGCAGGCGCCACCTGCCGAACACTGACCCCGTATTGAGGATGTGAGACTTGGACAAGAGACCTTTTGGGTTGATAAAAAGTGAAGGAAATTAGGTTACCAGATGGTGTTTCAAAACAACTATTAAAGCCATCAACTTTTTTTTCCTCTTTGGATTGTGGTTCACACTGGAAATATTCATCAAGACAGCAGTTTTAGGTGTATAATGAATTTAATTCAGCCAAAATTCAAAAGTTAACATCAGTTAATACATCAAAAGTTAAGTTTTTGATTTATCAAAGTGTTTGAAAGGTCAGAAAATGTATTTTCTCAACAAACAGGATAATATTCCCTTTTTCAGGAATAAAGGTTGCTTGTTTTGTATTTCAACAAAGATGTTTTTTTACACTTGAATGAAGAATCGGATCAATTCTTTAATTACTTCTGATGATTATTGTGGTATTATTAATTATAGTAAAAACACCACTTTTACTTATAACAAGTGATGGGACAAAACTAATGGTTAGCCACAGAGATAATAAATGATTTTAAATCTGATCCACCAACATCGACTTTGTCAGGGGCGAAAGGAGAAGAACACACTGCTAGCTGCATGTGTTTATATAAAAGTTTATTTTACTATGTTTCAAATAATATCAGTGGAATAAACAGATCTACATTTCAATGGGGTAATGATGCCTCTATGTGGCAAACAACAAATACATATAGAGATATTTCAGTACGTGTCTCGTTGCTGGGAATAGAAATCATTAAACTTTTTTTTTTTTGCATCATCGTCTTCTCCACTCTATTTACATGGTGTCATAGTTCAGTCCTTCCCTGTACTTCTCTCCAGCTCCAGCTTTTACTCCGTTCACCAGAGTGTCGGACCATGCCTGTGTGTATATCTCCTCTGAGAACATATGACAGATATATACAGAGGCACAGACTTAACTGTATATGTAAGTGTACATCATCCATACAAGTATTTACAATTGATACACATACATATAAACAATGGAGTTTGTAGAGCGCTTAGTTCCCTTTAAATCTGATCGGGGTGCAGAGGTTTCTTCGCTGGGCCGCACTGGTGCGATGAAATATAAATTACAGTGATTTTACACTATATCATGTCTTTTCTTACAGGCTTCGTGATTTTAATGAAACATTCTTTCAGGTGTAAAGCAGGAGTGCGCTTGAGTTTTTCTCTCACTAGTGATGTACAGTCGCTTTCACTCTCTCTGCAAGAAACATGAACCGTACAAGAAATTCTCCAGAAAATGTCAAACATTCTCTAGACTGATATTTCCATGATAGTGCAGCGTGCAAAGGTCCTTTGATAGAAGCTGGCTCTCTGCGGAGGTGGAGTTGGTGGCACGATCCAGCGGGGGGGGACGGGGGGCGGGGAATCCCACGGCGTGGGCGTGTGGGATCGGGTGGGAGGGGGGCTGACATCGGGATGCTGCAGAGGGTGGGAGTACGGGCGGTGGGAGGGATACGGGTGTGGGTGGATGTGGGGGCGGGGATGCTGGTGGTGATGCGAGTGGGTGTTTTGGTTCGGGGAGGGACGGTGCGGGTGCGGTTGTGGGTGTGGGTGAGGGTGCGAGTGCGGGTGGGAGCGGGGGAGGTGGCGTGGAGCAGGAGCCGGAGCTGGAGCATGACGTCAGCAGAAGTACTCGTTGGGCTGTCCCTCTATTTTAGCCGTGGCCTCGGAGTCCAGGCTGGAGCGGGCCGACAGCAGCCTGTTGGACTCCTCGGGGTTCAGTCTGTTTAAATACTCTCCCTCGAGCCCTTTGGCCTTCGTGCCCGGTGACAGCGTCTCAAAGGTCACGTAAGAGTCTTGGATGTCCTTGGATTTTTTCCCCCAGTATTTCTGGATGCGTCTCTTCAGCGCCCCGCAGCACACAATGACAGTGAGCGGCACGGCAATGACACACGCTACCGTGATCACGATCACGTTGATCAGCCTCTGGGTGCCAGTCGCGCTGGCCGCTTCATCCGTAGAAAAAATGACACACTGTTCTTTTTTGGGGATGAGCCCCCGCACACACACACAGGCAATGTACTTGGTCCTGGGCACCAGCCCGTCGATGGTCACACGGTTCTGCCCCGCGCCGACGTTTATCTTCCTCATGTCCCGCTCTCCGAACACGGCGTACAGCACACTGAACGCCGTTGTGTTCTTGGCCTTGGGCGCCCTCCAGTTCAGAGAGATGGTATTGTCCGTGTCCCCAACCACCTTTACAGAGCGGACCACCCTGTCCGGGTCCTGCTGCAGCGACGAAGTGTTGGCCGCCAGGTTGCTGAGATTGGTCTTCTCCAGGTCCAGCAGCGCGTCCGGGTTGGAGGAGGTGGCGGGACCCGGGGTCGCCCGGTCAGCCAGGCTGTAAGCGGCCTGTCCGGGTTCGGGAACAAGACCGGGCGGGAGGCCGGGATCCAAGGCAGGCAGGGCCGATGGGGCGGATGTTGGAACCACATATCTGGCCACTAGCTTCTCCTGGTAGGCGGCTTTGCCCACAGGATTAGGTTTCTTGCCTTTGGGTTTCTTTTCGCTGCTGGTTTGATTCCCCTCGGGTTTTGGTGAGTTCGAGACAATGAGAGATACCACAGCCTCTGCATTGCCTGCGTAGTTAGTGGCCTTGCACAAGTATTTCCCCGAATCCCGGTACGACACAGCCGGTACACTGAGGATGGACCAGGTGATTCCGTCCTTGGAGGTTTCCTGCTGGACTGTGACAGCACAGACGAGACATGCTGGTTAAAATACGGTTGCACAATGACAACATACGAAGGGGACAGCTGGGATCTGAGCAATATCTTTTCAAAATGTGCAAACTGGCAGGTGATTATACAATGTTGCACTGCTGATCATGAGTGTTGCATAACTGGCTGTTGTGGTCATGGCTGTCACTCAGACTTACAACCCTGCTATCTCCACTTCTAGCTCTCTCTTTAATTAACAAGGGCATTACAGAGAGGCAACTTATCGCAGACGCAATGCCGAGAAAGAACCTGGCGTGTCCGCTGACTCACCAGTTCCGTTAAGGACCCGCCCGTCCGCCCTGCGCCATGTCAGATCAGGGATGGGAACGCCAATGGTCCCACACCGGAGCAGCACGTTGTTCCCCACAGCGCTCCGGACCCGAGCCACGGCGGTGTGGATGCGTGGGAGCTGACAGCGGCGCAGCTCGGCGTCGCTGAAGAGGACCCCGGACACGCTCTCTGGAGAGGAGCAGCGGAGCCTCGTGTCTATGAACGCCACAGAGAGGGTGGGAGACTTCTGGAACTGGACCAGGTCGTACAGCCGGCAGTCGCACACCCAGGGGTTGTCATGGAGACCTGAGGGTGAAGGTACAAGTCGAGGTGAAACGAGGAGGGCCAGTGTCCAGCTGTGCGGAAAAGTGATAGAGCAGCCTGCAGATGGCCGGTGTGGATGTTAATCCTGTAAGAGGATTAACATTTAATTCATAAACTACATCATGACCATGACTATGGCAATGATGACGATGATGAAGATCATGATGATGATGATTAAGGTGGTGGTGGTGGTAGCAGTTGGGTGATCAAGGTCAGGTTGCTGTCATTTCATCCCTCACTGTCCTTCACCAAAGCTCCTGGCTGCTAAATAACGCTGCTCACTGCGCTTTATGTAAAAAAATTAATTAAAAAAAAGATAATATTGTGGAGGAAAAAAACTCATATCAATAAAAATCCAGCTTTGCTTTCGTTACTTTGTTTCCACTTCTCAAGAGTAAACGGTTCCATTTTATCATCTAAGTTCAAATAATTCAAACACTTATAAATGCAGCTCCAAACACCAACAGATGTGCTCCTTGGCAACATCCAGCTGCAAACCAGTAATATGCTCTCTTGGTAAGGATCCGGATTTATGTGGTTGCTGTTGTTGTTGTTTTTTTCTAAACGAACATTGAGAGTGAGAGCTGCAAGATGTGCGTAAATGCAGCCAGGACGTCCGGATGCGCGCAGCCTCTTACCGAGGATCATCTTGGAGCTCTCCGGTCCCTGCACGGGCTTCGCCGCCAGCCAGTTGGACAACACCTCCGCCGGCAGCGTCAGCAGGCTGTTGCTGGACAGATCCAGGTAGGTGAGGTTCTTGATGTAGATGGTGGCTTCCGCGGGCAGCGAGGTGAGCTGGTTGTTGTGCAAATCCAGAAGTCTCAGGCTGGGCATATCCATGAGAGACTCCCAGGGAAAGGCGCTGAGTGCGTTCCCGTCCAGACGAAGCTCCTCCAGGTTGAAAAGTCCCTGGAAACTGTCCGGGTTCAAGGCGGACAGAGTGTTGAAGGACATCCACAGGAACTCTAGGCTGGAGAGGTAGTTGAAGGCTTCACTCTGTATCCGCTGGATGGCTGTCTTCTCAATCCGGAGCTTGGACGTGTCGACGGGGAACCCGACAGGCACAAGAGAGATCTCAGGGTCGTTGCAAATGACGCTCCTAAAATGAAGACAACTTGTTTTTATTCCGTCCAAGAAACGCATGCAAGTGCATTTTTAATGTAGAAAATTACATGCAAATGCATAATACATTGCAAGAGAAATTCACACTTTAAACCCTAAATGACAAAAATGTTGGTTTTTTTGCAGGCAGCAAAAAGATGTGGAATAAAAATATATTTGGCCAATCCATCCAAACTCGCGCAAAACACATAGATGGAGAGGTTGAAAGTGCTTTGAGAGATAATCCTGCATTAAATAAAATTGGACCACCAAGCACTCCCTGATTTATCTTTTGTGCACGTGTTCACCTCTATGCAAACATCTGACCTGTCCCTCTAAATCACAAATCACAGCATATTGTGGTGCAATGTATTTGCATAGAAATACGGGACTCCCTCCTTACCTGGCCTTCGATCCATCGCTCAGGTTGTGGTAGAAACAGCTGCACTGCGACGGGCAGGAGCTCACTGGGGAGAAGAGCTCACCTGTGGCCGCGCAGAGCCCCAGGAGCAGGACGAGGAACATTTTGGCCCACTTTTACGCATACGCAGCTTGTCTACATGCGCCCTGTTTGCGCCTACTGAAGTCCAACAGACTTGCCTTTTCCTGTCATTTACAGGAATATCATCCGCATGGCTTTGTCCCTCCGCTTCGCTGTCCCATAGTGATCAGACTGCTATGAGTCCCGAGATAAAAAGGATAGACAAGGATTAGTGAAAGGACTGGCGTTCTTTTCATTTGGATGCGTATTGCATCCCGGAATCCGATAGG
The DNA here is from genome assembly GCA_903171835.1 of Mullus surmuletus. Taxonomy (NCBI): domain Eukaryota; kingdom Metazoa; phylum Chordata; class Actinopteri; order Syngnathiformes; family Mullidae; genus Mullus; species Mullus surmuletus. The sequence goes on along the minus strand of CAESWR010000136.1, from coordinate 1,757,844 downwards.
CTGCGCAGAGACGTCCCTATTTATTATCACAGAAAAACACTTCCGAAATGGTCATAATCCACTGGGATGTTTGGATTTTTTTTTTTTTTCTTTCCCTCAAATGTAGCTTGT
>CAESWR010000136.1:1686478-1707801 GCA_903171835.1 Mullus surmuletus | reverse complement strand
GGAGAACCCAATAAAAGACACCAGCACACGATAAAATATAGGTATGAGTAACAATAACGACGCCAGGGCAAAACCACAAATCCAGCCAGTCCGATGAAGTCATCCCTAAAACGCTAGCGACTCCTAACGCCCGAGATCGGCCCACTCATACAGCTTTCTTCATCAACAGAGCATCATCTAGCTCCTCCTCCTTCACCTTGATCTTATTTATCCTGGCGAGTGGCCACGACGGCTTCCTGGCATACAACGCATCCATCACTAGATTACACTGCGGCCTCCCACCTCCCCATCAGAAGATGCCCTATGGACGAAAAAGCCCCGATGTCACGCAAGTTCCGGATGCACTGTATGTTGGGACGGCTCCCGAGACAAAAGATTATGATTGACTGGACAGAGGGGGAGACCAGAGACGGAGGGAAAAAGATAAAGATTCTGGAAATGGGAGGAATGGCGGCGCGCGTGTGAGGAATATTGCGCAAGCTTTTAATGAATCCATGGCGCAACCGGTCCATTCCATTAGAGTAGCAACGACCTTAGTTCAGTTATAAATTCTGTCCAAATGTAATAAAGTTAAGTGGAGAGGAGGAGGAGGGAGCAAGGGAGGGAGGCGGAATGACGGGAGGCATGGAGGAGGGCGGTGACCGACCACTGAAGGTGACTTGCAAGAGACAAATGTTTCAATGAAGACAATGCGGCGCCATTGCGTGGCTCGGTCTAAAAGTCGATAATAATGTTGAGGAGGTTGTTGTTCTGTGGCGCTACCAGAGCAAGTCAGGGGCTCTAAAACACACAACACCGCCTCAATGTTTTGTCCGCCACACCGTAACCCTGGGTCATCACATCTTGATTTTTTTTTTTTGTCTTTTCATACAAAACCTCAACAGATGACATCAGAGATGTCAATGAAACACAGAGATGGTGTTTCATTGACGGTAAAAACCAAACACCTGCATAAAAGCTAAAAGCTGCCCCACCAAATGCACTACAGAGTGAAGAGAAAATGTATTTCTTACAAACTAAATATATACTCTAACCACATTTCCTTGAGCTACATCTCATTTTTCCGACAAAAATTACATAGAGGCTGCCGGTGTGAGTCGCACGACTCCATGACCTTAATCTGCATTTGTCCCCGACTGTCACCAGCGGTGGGCGAGTTACAACCGAGATGCTAAGGGTGGAAAAAAATAAAGAAATAAAAAGGAAGGAGTCAGATAGGCAGGAGGAGGAGGGAGAGGAGTGAGGGGAGGGTTGACTGAGGCGGAGTGAGTTAGTGGTTGAAAAATTGAGCAATTTCGCTAGAGAGGAATGAAGGATAACTGGGGGTCCCCGAGTGAATCAATGCCATGGATTTACCTGTGGACTAGGCGGAGGGATGGGGAAACAACACGGACGGAGCCCAATATACACACGGGGCTCAATGAGCGTGAGAAAATAACACCGATGATAATAACACTTGCTCAGTTCAATGTTTTATTCACTCATCTTCTTTATTTGCCATTTTACCTCTGTTTATTATCCTCTCCCCTGGACCACTGTAAAGCACCTGCAGTAACCCGTGCGAAGGGCTCTTAAGCTAAATTGACTGTCTGATTAGAGCAGTTAAAGTATGTCAGCACCGCACATCGGAGCTGATCGATTGTGTATAGACGGTTCTCACATTTTCCGACTGCTTTTAGTTCAAGGATCTTTTCACATCCCATTCTATTCAGCCCATTTTTCCACACATGTCCAAAAAATACAGTTTGATTTATGTTTATTGCATATGATAGCATAGAGTGATAGCATAGAGAAATATCACAGTGACACACCATCTGCTCTCCAATGGCACCTTGTAAGCTTTGTATCACAGAATGTCTTAACTGGGTAGAGACCTATAAATAAGCTGTCCTATTATTCAGTTTCCATATGAGGACCTCACTTGGTTAGTGTGTGTGTGCGCGCGTGTAATAATGTTCCCATTATCAAGGCGAGTTCCCATTTAATCAATTTTTTTTTTTTTTACTTGTTGGTATAGGTATAGTAATGGTTAGAATTAGTTTAGAGGTTAAGCAAGCAATTATGGTGCCTAAAAAAGTATATCAAAACCAGACCAAGTGTGTGTATGTGTGTGTTTGTACCTGTGATGATGAGGCATTCATTGTATTCCAGTGCTTCAGTGAAGAGGCGAGAAATGATGAGTTCCGGGTTGATGATGAACCTGATCTCTTCCTGGACCAGCCCGTGTCCTGTGACTCCTCCCCCCACAAATCTGTTTGCAAAGTCCACCTTGTGATATAAAAAAGTAAAAGAATTTGAGGCATTTGACAAATAAGCCCCGAGTAAATCCTGAATCCTAAACAGCAGGACGCCCCATTTTGAGATTTTCGAAGACAATTCCAAGTAAATAATAAACAATTAACTGTTCTTACAAATATCTTTTTTCCGTTCTAGTTAGTTAGTTCTGAACAAAAGCGCAAACTTGTTTATTGAAGGCACTCCCACGGAATCAACAATTTACAACCAAACTATATATTCCTAACAGAGCAAATTAAAAACGTGAATATACTGTATTGGCCTTTGTCCTGGCCAGTCAATGACTACTGTGACTTCCAATTATTTGGATAAATGACTCTATTAGTGTCTCCTTATTACCCGCCACCCACTGTGGCCATTTAATACAGATAAATGCCGAAGGATTGTGGCATTGCTTCCTGCTCGGGAATAATCAAATCAGGAAATTGTGGAAAAATATTGCTTGTGAAATGTATAAAAACTGAAAATATAGTTGAAAACAGAGCATGGGTTCGATAAATCCTCATAACGAAACTTAGAATTACTTCAGAAATCAAAGTGCTTGTTTTTAGGCTCCTGTTTCAACGTAGGAAATGTTTTGGTCCATAATTTTGTGGCAGGCCGCTCCATCACAACACCACAGTCTGTCAGGGGTGAGGGTTCTGCTCACTGGCCCACAGCCACGTCAATCTGTCTGACAGCAGACGTGTTTGTATGTGCATCTATGTTTGCAAACCAGCTCTCCGCCGCTCCTCTCCTCCTTCACGAGTTGCCCCCTAACCCCACCCCCTCGGTCTTCAATCTCACCTCCCCGACAGAATGACAGCCCGCTCTGCTCTGCCCTACCGCAGCTCAACACACAGTCGGCGCCCGGCCCGCTGAGGTAGCCGTCAGTCGTCCCTCGCTGGGGGGACTCGTGGCCCACTGGGTCACCCCACTGAGATGGCTAACCCTCCCGTCATGGTTTTCTCCATGCGCCTCCTTCTCCCCAAAATACCACCCCTGGGTCGTCTCCCTCCACCCCAGCCACTCTGAGCTACTCATGTGTGTACATCAGCTGTCATCCAGAGGAAAAAAACGGCACCACTTTTGGTTATTGTTTTGGTGGTGGAGTGCGGGAAGATAAAATACCACGCATACACAAATATTCTTCTTGATTTTGAGTGTGCGAAACAAACAAATCTGGCGTTGCAAAACTATATTCACAATGAATTTGCCGCCCCGCCATTGCAAATCTTTTTTCAAGAGAACAAGCGCAGACAGAGATGCTGGTGATTGCCACGCCGATGTTAGAACGCATCATGCTCGACACATTCCACATACAACCACAAAGGATTTCCCACCTGCAGCATCCCGTATCCGTTGTCTTCAATTGTCCCCTCACAAGTGATATGCAAGCGTGTCAGCTTAGTCTGGGAGCTTGACAAAAAGAGAGCAAACAATTACCATACATGACATATACACTGCAATTTGCATACACACAAAAACATGTTGTGCTTAAAAGATGCGTTCATTGCATGTGAAGTAACAGGTCATTTGAGTGAAGCAGCTCCCATCATTCCACAGCTCTATTTGGGTCACCAGAGGACATCAAATTCCAGCTGTGAAAACATGCTGGTGGTTATTTTGCTTTTACTTTGTATTCTTATTGGTCACTGTTGGTGGAATATAAACTGTGCTCTGCCCCGTGTGTTTCCACAAGAATTGATCTGTACTCGTCACCACCACTCTTGAGAGTCCCATCAGCTTAAAAGCCGCCCTACGGCACGACGCCACTATCGTTTTGTCCTTCTAGCAAAGATTACTCAAGCCACCAAATGAAATCGGAAGTTGCCTGAGTGGTTCGGGAGTCTTGTCCACACATTCACAATCACAGGTATTTTTGGCCTATTTTTCCGAGAGGGCAAATTGCATTTCAGGTAACCGAAAATGGACCTTTCAGAAAAGTCTTTCTTGAGTTTTAACAGTTGCAATTTGTCCCTCACTGATTCATCACAGATTCCCAGAATCACTTCGATATACCACATTATTTGTTTTTGCTGTAATACTCATGGCTTTATCCTTTACACGAATAATATAATAAGGTTCAACCTGGGCCCCCTTTACAGTATATGTCAATGCTCAAGGGTGTTTTCAGGCATAATAGTGTGTAATGACAAAGACTGATACCTCTCCCAGGTTGGAGGATTGTTCAATACTTGTCTTGTAAACGTCACAAGACCCTTTGGCCCTTTAAAGAGAAAGATAAAAGAATCAGTCAGAAACATAGTGAATCAATAAAAGCTGTCTAATGTTCTTTTCTATTACTTACTGGTCTTTGTGACACTCCTGAAATAACACAGTAGAGTTTTCAATTTCTCAATTTTTCGTAGTGAGGAGCCATCAAATAATCTGCAAGAGAAAGCACATTTTTGTCAACAAACAAGATGGCTTTCAAAACCAAAGTACACCCGCAAACACTCGCTTGACAATTTACATTCTGAACGAAACAATTAGATATTTTAGCAGATGAGAGGCATTAATGCTTCAGTCAGTGTCATTATTTGTAGCTGGCTGCACAAGCGTGTGAAGGCACATCATGTGTGAGGTCGAGCTTTCAAACCGGCACGACTCTCCCCCATCCACCTCCGTCCTCTGCACAATGCCACCGCCAGAGGCCAACTTTCAGAGTTACAATAAAAACTAGGGTAAATGAAGAAGAGAGAAAGGAAGAATTGGGTGGACAGCTTAAACCACCCCACCCCCACCATACTGGTACTCTACCTCCATTAAAAGCAACCTAAGCTGATGACTAATCACAGCTCTACATTCATCTTTCCCCTGCTACTGATTTTGCACTCAGGCCACAGAAGAAAAGAACAGCAGAAAAGCAGAGGGAACAGATGATATTAGGGAGGCACTAAAAGCCCTTCAGTGAGGATATATTTTACAAGGCAACTTCTGCATATCAGATGAATTTTACCACACTATTTATAAGTGACTTGCTCATAGGTGACCCCCAGTTTCCTTAGTCAGTGAGAATTTAGTATAATGCTCCCTGGCTGGAAGACAACCTGCCGAGATTTATTGTGTAATCAACGTCAAACCTGGCTGGGAGAGGTAATGAATTTTGAAAGATTCAGATACAAAATACAATGTTGTCACATTTATAATTTGGTGCTGCAACCTCAAATGATATGTAAGGTGCACCAGGACACAAGTTTTTGGCGGGTTTGTCGCAAATGAGGCAGGCCACCTAATGGTCACTCGCTTTACAGGCTGAAAAAAAGAAAAGAAAAAAAGGATTTATTTCTCCATAATGAGCTTTCATTGTTTAGCAAATAGTTAAACAGGTTTCCTGTGTCATTTTCTTCTCAAGCAGAGGAAAACACGAGCTAAAGAGATCAGTCACTGCCTTCTTCCCTCCCTCTCGAATCTATCCATCACTTAACAGAGGACAAACCTCGACAGTTCTGCCAAAACAGCAATCAGCAGATTGCTTGCTGCTCTGCTTGTCCAAGACAGAGCGCTACTGTAGCCGATAAGCAAAGTGACGGACACTCCCTCAATTACAGGGGGAGGGGAGGGCCGGTAACGATCCGCGCAGCCCATTTTAGACCGCGCTGGCTGTCTTGTCTTGTCTCGTCGTCTCAGGAACTCAGAAGCTCTTTCCTGTATTTTTTTTTTTTTTGCTGCAGGCAGAAATGCTGATAGTGAAGGCTGGCCCGGGCGTCTGCAGCCGAGCGCTGGCACGGCTCTCAAACTGCCAGCCCCTTGCAACTGGAATCGATGCTTACATTATTACGGCAGGCTCTTCACTTAGACTGCCACTAAGGCTTGACACAAGGGCAGTGATCAGAAAGATGACTGATTGGGAGCGAGATCAAGATTCAGATAGAATAAGAGAGACAAAGGAGGGAACACGGTCCAAATCAGAGATAAGCGATATGACCGTGGGATTCATAAAATAATACCGCTCAACCCCCGGGGAAGAGCAGATGGCTAATTAGACTTCAACATATCAGTTAGGTCCACACGCAGATTGCAGGGACTCTCAAAATTACAAAGTGCTGATAGTCTTCATGTTCTGCAAAGGGTGTAAGCGCTAATATTAAAGTAAAACGAAATTGACACACCGTAGTGTGTGTGTGTGTGTTTGAGGCAACCACAAGAACGGAAGTTATTAAATATGTCACTAATGAGGAGACGGTGCCTTAAAGACATCGGGGGAAAATCGAGTTGAGACGAAATCTGGACTGTGTCCTCTGTGGACTGAGGTGAATACGGTCTGTAAATACACAGTCATAGAGCCGGTAAGAAAATCTCATTAGAACTCAGCTACCAACCCCCACCTCACCATCACACACACACACACACGCACGCACACGCACGCACACGCACGCACACGCACGCACGCACACGCACGCACACGCACGCACACGCACACACACACGTTGAAGCACACAACGCCTCCACTTTATGACAGTCGACATCTGTGTCGAGAGTATGAGTATACACTGGTGCCAGAAAAGATCTATCGAATCCATGAGAGCTGTAACGACTAACCAGTTAATTGAATAGCTGTTGACTACTGGATTATTTGTTTATTTTGAAAATTGTTACGGTTTTAATTCCAAAAAAAATCTGCTTCCAGCTTCTTAAATGTTAATACCTTCTGTTTGTCGGCTCCTCTGTGAGTCAAACAATTCACTTTGGGTTGTGGAAAAAAAGAAAAAAGTTTTGAAACAACACAGGAAATTATCATTGGTTGCAGGCTGGTGGAATTCTTAAGAAATTACAGAAAGTCTCTCTCAAAGACAAAGAAAATACAAGTAAAGACCTAATTGCACAATCTTTTCCTTCCTTTTGAAACAAAATGAAATTCAGGCTCATGAGAAGCCAGTCATAGATGGACATAAAGTTGGTCAAAACATTAATTCATTTCAATTATCCACCCCAGACCGTCTTGACAGACCACTGCATTTGAGTGGATGGAAACAAAGCACACCAATTTAAACACTCCTACACTGAAACACACTCCCACATAAAGGACGCAGCAGAGACATGGAGCTCAAAGACATTATCTGCCCACACTCCCCGGCCCTGAACCCTCTGAGGAAACAAAAAAAAAACACATGAAAAGCCACATGCTGTGACTCTGCATGATGGCCACAGCGTGCACCAGCAAAAGGCATTTCAAAGTTCAGCGTCAGGGATGCGGATAACTGGAAGTAGTGGAGTAGAGGCTGACCAAACACACCAATTCATCTATTAGGGGTTTTCAAGGCAGTAGTGCCCCCTTATGGAAATCACTTTAGTTTCCACTGGGTGGTCACTCAATGCAAATCTACCCAATTTGTACATTTTCTCGTGTTTTATAGTATTTCAAAAAACATAATCCCTCACAAAATATTCCTTTATTAGTGCTTTTTTAATGTTCATAGCTGACATCGCATTGTTTCTTTTATTGTTGTGGAAGACCAACAGCCTAGAATACACCAAAGAGGTGACATTGGGATCAATTGAGCTACTTATCACCAATTGTATCTGGCATTCCACAGTGATCACTTTGTGTGCCTCAAATTTACCTGTAGAAGTTGATCTCCGGATAGTTGCAGTACTCTGACTTGCGGGAATTGCGTCGGGGGAATGTGCAGAAGAAGGCATTGGCCAGAAGACAGGCGATTTGCTCCTGAGACAGAGTCAGGGAATGGTTCATCCTTGACTTCAGTAGGGGAATTGGCTAGATGAAGCGGGGGAGGGGGACATAGAGCAGAGTATAGATGCGGTGTCACAGCAGGGAAAAACACTGGAGATCAGATTGGGAGACACTGGTGGAGACTGCGAGGAAACATATGAGGTTACGTGGGTGCGATACTGTAGGTCTGGGGCCTAATGGGAGGAGATAATTAGTTTAGCAATCTAGCAAACAGACGAGACGGGGAGAGTTCCATTAAGTAAATGGGTAATAGTAATTAAGGTCCTGGTTTTCTTGCTCTCCCCCAGGTTCGCTCAGTCAGACACACGGGCCCCATCTATCTTCACTGATTAGAGGTAAAGAGCCTCCCAAGGCTGCCCAGTTAGCAGATCAATACCAGCTCTAATAACACACTCTTAAACATTCAGCGTGACGCTTAATACTGCAATACAGAGGCAGAGAGAGTCAGAAAGCTTCATTATCAGCAAATGACGCTTCTCCGCAGTGAACGCCGTCCGGGGGAAATCTGTCAAAGCTGAGCGCCCCGTGGTTTTGGTGTCCAATAACAACAACAACAAGAGGAATAGTCTGCCCAGAGTGGGGGCCGGATTGACATTATTGAATTAAACCGACTCGAAAACGGATAACTGAATTAGAAAAATACCAACTTTGGAATTCCTGCGACGCTGTGACAGATGACAGAGAGAAAATGAAGACAAATCGGGATGGCATTTAAAAGCGCTGTGACATGGATCAGTTCTGTTTTTAATGACTGAAATGAGTAAGGGGGCTCTGATGGCAAACCTTGCCCAAAAGCCTTTTTTTTTTCTTTTTACAAGAATAGGCACGTCTGTTGAAGGAACACGTTTTTTACTCAAATTTCATACCCAGCCTAAGTCTAGAAGAGTGCAGACTCCAAAGTCTAGCACATCAGTGTGATGGCAGGATATGAAGGAAAGCTCTCCTCTCTCAGCGGACCCCCCTCACCATTTTCCCCCGAATGAAGCACTTCCAGTAACCACTAAAAAGGCGCAGTCATTAAATACTACTTGTGACTCATGAGCTGATCTCTCCGTCTGCTGCATGCACACATCCTTCCTCGGAACATCGATCCTGACTTTTGACTCTTCTCCGTTCACCTGTTTCTTTCCAGCTCGACCCCCTGCTGCATAAAAAATAAATATATCCATTTTTTAAAAATCGCACTATGTACTTACCATGGTGCAGAGATGGGGAGCGCTGAGGGCTAGCTCCACCATGTCAGGGAAAAGGATCTCAAAAAGTTGTTGAGCCTCAGAGTCCACAAAATACTACAGAGAAAGGGGTGGGGGAAAAAAAGTGTCAGTCATTTATTATAATCATACCACATATACCATGCTGTAGTGATTTTGTGATTCAGTTATCTTGTACAGAATGTGTTTTTCGTTTCGGATCAATCCAACAACTGGGTGAAAAGTTGAGATATACTCATGGTTGATGTCTAATAACTGTTTTCAAGCTGTTAAAAGCCAATAACAGAAAGCAATATCTAAGGTTTAAAAGGCTCAGTTCTTTCACATCCACCAGGACCAATCACATGAGAGATTTGAGGGCGGATATGAGGCTCCCCCCTCCTCACTTATCGATAATTTCAACACCGCGCTTCATTCGAGCACTGAAAGAAACGGAAAGAAATGCTGCATGGGCCGCTCGCTACTCGGGAACCCGTTTGGGAAGAAGCTGCCATCAATCTGGGAGCAGGGCTGCCACGGCCGAGGCATCCATACTTCAGCCTATAGCTTAGCTCAGCATCCATCTGCAATTCCCTCCAAAATAAACGCTCGGTTATTCCATCATACGCCCAGATTTACAACGCAATCACTTATGAGCGTATTGGCTCCGGACGTCACCGTAATCAATCACTCGCCTTATTCTATCAAGGTAAGCGTGGGAGGTTGCGCTGATTAAATGGACCTTCTGGAGCAAAATGCAAATGACCAATCGTGGGGAGAGTGGCAGAGTGGTTGGATTTTTCCAATGGGAAGTCTTCGTTGGGCGATTGGGCCGAGGGGGCATTTATATGGCCACAGAGCAGGTCTGACTAAATGCTGTCAGAAGTAATGAGCTGGCAGACATCATAAAGCGCTCCTGTGGGACTAATAGATGGTGGTTGGGCGATGTGGCAGGATAAGGGTAGAAATATCATCCCCCAGAGCCTTCCTATGGCTACTGCAGCTGACCTTAAAGGGATCACACACAGGTTGGGCCGCACTCACAAACTCCACACGCACGCGCACTGCCGCTCCGAGTCTCGTCTGGATTCACAGCTGCATACCCCACTGAGGGAACACACATTGGACTTTCAAACCATTCTGGTTTTCCTGTGTGTGAGGTCTGGCTGTGACTATACCTCAATGTGATTTAAAAAAAAAAAGAAAGAAAAAAAAAAAGCATTGCTGTCTCTCTGCCGAGCGCTCTTCGTCTTATTCTTGTGCTGGTTTTCATGCTCAGACATTCATCAGAAAGTGACATCGTGACAGTTTCATTTGGGAGGGGAGAAAGACTAAGACAATTTGAGGACACGTCCTAATTGGGATAACTCTTTTTTTCCTTCCTATGGCTATTACACATTGAGCGGTGTGTCAATCACCATCCCGGAGGCAATGTACCCCTTGGTGATTACCCCCAGCTCCAAGCAAATGTTGCTCCAGGTTTAATGAGCTGTTCTGGGCGAAGGAGCACAACAGCGGGGATTCAAAATCACCACAGAGATGTGTGGCTCTTTTCTAAACATGCGATCAGAAACTGAGCACGACATGTTCTGTCGTTTTTTTCTCAATTGCGCCCCCCCCCTCCCCATCCCTGTTACAAAGTGGCTGCAATTGAGTCTGTGATTCCTCACGACACTGGACGGTATGTGACAGATAAATGACTCGAGATGGTGCATGTCGGCTGTTGAACGGCAGCTGTTAATCAGTCCTGCTCAAATACTGGACACTTTAACCGGCGCCTGCTCCATCACCCGTCAACACGTGGACCAAAATCAGACATACGCAAAGCCAGAAATGCTCTGAGCCCTGCCCACCTCGCACACTTCTGACTTCAGCTCAGTTTAGACACTTAAAACCTCCACTTGTCCTTCTTGTGTGAGCACCAGGCTGATGTGTGTAACACCTTGGCGGCAGGAAAGTGGACAAAAAAGAAAAGAAAAACATGCAGAAATACTGAGCTCAAAGCAGGAATGGGTGGGTTCGGCTGCTGATGCAATAGTCTCCTCTTCTTGCTCGCCTTGCTGCGCATCCTTACAGATTTAATAGGTCCTTTTAATTTAATTGGATTAAGCTATAAAATGGCTCAGGAGACTATCGATCTACAAAGCTCTTTGCCTTACTCAAAGAAATTATTCTGAAGCGGGCGGAAAAAGACAATTTTGGATGTGTGTGCAATTGACTTAATTAAAACATCTTCATTAAATATATCGATGTAGTTACATATATCAAATATATGCTCATTACATTTTAAAGGCTCTATTAGAAAGATCAGTTCATAATAATTCTAAACAAGTAATCGGCGCGTCTCATTCGGCTGCTTGTATTTTAAGTTCTTTTAAGAGTTAACTAGTGTTCAGACAAATACGCTGCTCCAATAGCAATCGGAAAGTTGGGCGCGAAAGCCATAAAAACACTTTTAAGTAGTCTCATAAGGATAACAGACAAATGTTCATTCCACATGGGGAAACGTTCCTTTAAACAACAGGTACGGGTTGTCACTCTTCAACTGTCTAAACAAAGGATAAGGAGAGCTAAAGAGAGAAGAAACAGGAGACAAGAGGAAGGAGAGACAATCCCCTGGTTCACCTGCAACAGCTGCTGTCGCCATGCTCCGTGCTCTCACTGCATGATACTGATTTTCTCCTGTGAGACTCACAGGTACTGGAAGGCGATGACGCACACTGATGAGCTTACTGTCAGACGACGAAAAGCGGATCCTTCTCCTCAGCAAAGCCACTTTAGGATCTTTAATAACGTGTTTTGTTGATGATAAATTAAGGTAACATACTACATGGAACAACCCTGTTATGCACCCCACGTAGTTATTTGAATCTTGCATAAATTTACAAAAAAGGGAAATCTGCTTTATCATCTATAAATAGATCAAAATCTAAAGCTTAATGAGTCTTGGGTGTTTAATGTCCTTCCAACACTTTAACCCTTCTCAGTCTTTTTGCTTTGTTTTATCCATCTTACCTCAGTGCACAGAAGGTTGAGGGCGGTGAAGTCCCATTTCTTTGCATGGGCTATGTTGTATCGCAATATCGCATCCTGAGGAAGATAAATATTCACTATATGAAAACAGAGTATGGAAACTGAATGTGGAAAAAGTTAATGCTCCAAAATAAAAGCAATCCCACACTGATATTATTGCAAAGTCTGCCACCTTGTGGTGGTTGTTGGAAATGGCTGTGCATCTTTGGGTAGGATATGACAGCTCAATTGGGGGACAGTTGGATCATAAATTCTGACATTGGCAACAACTCAATGAGCCAAAAACCAGTTAAGAGTGATTTGTCAAGTTATCAAATACAGAAAAGGCATCTCACATCGGTGGATGAGAAAAGCTAAGCATCCTGGAAAAGGCTTAAAACCAATCCTTACTTGTCTGCAAAGCGCTGCAGTGAACATAAGGGCAAAATGAGACGCTTCAACTGCTGAAACCAAGCAAAGTCAAATCTCTGTCCCACCTCTCACCCACTTATGTATGTAAAGCACAACTTGGCTTGCTTAGGTAAAGGAAAGCAAGAATAAGATAATTAGCTGTGTAGTGAAGGAAGGAAAACTTCAAAAGTGTGGGTGCAAGTACAACTTTAATGCTTTTTAAGGTTTATCTGCCCTCGCTGCCCTGATCAGACTCAGCAAAACTGACTCACCCTCACGTCCAGAGAACTTTTGAAGCCTCCCCGCAAGGCAGTTTGGATCAAATCCCAGCGACTTTGGACGCCACCTCCATCCTACAAAATAGAACAGAGTTTTTACAACAGTTCTTCAGAAAATCGGTATATGCTAGACCACAGAGGTCTTTACCTCCGTCTCCATGGGGAACAGATTCTTTTCAGAGCAGGGCATCTTCACCGATGAATCATCCCACGCATCTTTGAACTTGGTGGGGTATGGGACAGGGACCTCTCCCTCTCTGAGTAGGTCTGTCTGTAACAACACCACAAAAAACTAAGTGAGATATTACCTCAAAAATAACATTGTGAGATGACAAGAAAATACATTTTATACTATTTACATAAATAATATATTCAACAGTCAGGTGACAGCTTCCCATAAATAAGATGATTTAATCATTACATAGCTTGACACACAATTTGTGGTCCTGATGTAGTGGAATTGCACAATAATAACCATTTATCTTTATTTATCTCTAACAATTGGTGAAGCAATAGCGATTAGTGAAGAGGTATAATATAAGTCAATTGTCATTGTCTTACACAATGTCTCATTGATCCTGGCTGAGTGAGCAGCAGAAGTAAACTCCTCAGGATGCAATTGACCAAGGACAGTAATTAAACAAAAATCAAATATTGCTTTTGTGATTTGTCTGGTGCTGAGGAGTTTATTTGGGTTGTGCTTGATGTGGAGAAAAAACCCCACACAGAAACACTGACAGAGTTCCTTTGGGACCCACAGAGAGGGACAGAGTCTGATAAGAGCTTTCCTGACATGAGACCCTGAGGGGGATCGCGGACGATGACTTCATCCAGCCCGACGCAGTCTCCCTTCTGCCCCTCATTCAGGTTGTGAGTATCTGAGCCAACTATTGAACATTCCTGGCCCCATTTTATCATTTTCTTCTCAGTTAAAACATTAACCCATCACAAAACATACAGACTCATCTGCAGTACACAAACAAGAGGTGGTCGACTCACCCTGACCATGATAGTGTGGTTAGGCACTACTTTTAGGTGAGACAGTGGAGGTGCACACTGGGGCATTCTGTTCAGATCCTCTATGGGCGTGCCCAGCCATTTTCTTTTTTCCAAGGCAAATGAACCCCTGTGGAGAGCAGAGGCAGCTGAGTAAACAACGAAACATTGGTGGGACACATCAACTCAACAGGAAATTGTGCCAAAGAGGAGTGAAAATGTTTCCTAAGTACCTTTCAAATGTTGCACCTGACTGGCTGATAATTAGGTCTTGCCTAGTTTCAGATGAGCCGCTGCACTCAGCAATGTCAGCAGCTTCATTTCCTGTGGCAACCGTGTCTTTGGCCAAACTTCCGGACTCTGTAGCAGACTGCAGAGACTCCTCCTGAGGCTTTACAAAGCTGGAGTCCTCCCCGCAAGCGGAATCCTTGTCTGCAGAGTTGCTGACGGCCAACGTTTTACCTTCAGGGCTGTCGGGGCTCAGCATCTCCACGTCGCTGCACATGCTCTCACCCTTAACAGAACTGCTACTATGACAGCAGGCGAGTTGCGGATTGGGCGAGAGAGCACTAACACAGGGGTTGTTCACATGTTGCGAACCAGGTGAAATTGGACGCTTAACTTTCTGCATTTCCGGACAGTGCGCCTGGGCCACTTGACTGATCGCGCTGCCTACATCAGGATCCTCAGGCCCACCTGCTGGTTCACAGTCCATTGAAGTTTGAGAGGCTGCTTCATCTTCACCGCCTGCCGGTATTGCACAGTCTTGCTGTTGAGGCCCACAACAGAGTTTGTCTTTTCCATCCATGAGGTTTGCTTTTGGGACATCTCCAACTTCCTGCTTGCTGTCATAATCTAAACTGCAGCCGGATGGAGGGAGGAGAGTGGAGTTACAGGTGAGAAACTTTAGAACATAAAATTCAAGAGAGGCTCGCTTTACCTCTTCTGGGACTCCATTTCTTCATCCATATTTAGCAGGTCAGACATGGTGGATTAGAACAAGCACCTGAAGAAGGAGAAAGAGAAGTGAGTTGTTGATCATTTTGATGTCACACATTTCTAGTGTCAGATAACGGAGAGTCAAACACACGCCCCCTTTGTTTACATCTCAACCTTTGCACAGACACGAGTTTACATTTAAACGGTGTTTTGAAATGCTGTGGTCCAAGATTGTTTACATGATTGGTGATCCATTTTCTGGTGCCAGAAAAAAAAAGGGGATCTTTTATGCAAATTTGACAACGTGGTCGCTTTCACTTTCGATGACAAGACAAGAGAATCTGCAAACAGTCAGTTTCACATGCATTTAAAAAAAATTAGCTAGCTTTAACGGTAATGTTGAGGTAACAATAGACAGTGACTCAACATTTGTGATCGATTATCAGGTCCAATGCGAATATTTCGTGTCGTATTAAAAAGTAGCCATCCTTCGCTGAAGCTAGCAGCTTTAAACAGCAATAGTATCCGCGCACCTCCGCCTGCAAACAACAATCACGTAGCGTTAATCAAGCTAGCAGCGCCGACTCCGTTAAAAACAAACAAAATACACAACTTACAAGCATGCCTCTCTTTGGCTGGACTTCCGGGTTAGACGCATTACACAACTCTTTATTAATTTCATTTAAAAGTATTTATCTCCACATCCCCGCTCGGCCCACATTTGTTTTTAAAGCGCCTGGTTATTGCTTTACTTTAACTTCGATGTTGCAGCTGCTGCACCTTGACGGCAGCACAATCGCGACCAATCACGGTTTTCTGCCCGTGAAAAGAGGCGGGATCATGAGCGTGTAGCGTAGCAACTGAGCCGAAAACGAGTTTGATGTCGTAAGGAGGACGGGCCAGAGAGGCTCTAAGGAAGAGAAGGCCTTGTTCCCATTAAAGGAAGCGTTCCGGCTAACCTCGGCTAGCTATTAATAGTAATATTAATAGCAGCTCCTCTGACGTTTAGACAATCATTATTTTTGGTGAGGAGAAGCAAAACAATTCTACAGATGTTAGTGATAAGGATGTCAATTCCAAATACCTATTTCTAACCAACTAATAATTATGAGCGTTGATCTTACGCCGGAAATTGTCTCTGTCTGTCGTAACACACCACTTTTTCCAGAAAATATTCGTTGTTTGACATTGATAGATGGCCACATTTACTGTTACACGTCACCACAGACGCAGCTCGGGAGCGTGAGGCGAAATGTTCTCATTATCTGTGAGCTTCGTCGTCTACTCACGCAGTGCTTCCGTCAATGCAAACTTCTTGTCTGCAATCTTGTCCTTTGGAATGTCTCTGGTCTCTGTGCATGGCTGGGAGTTGCTTTCGTTTCAGCAGTTTCCATATTCGATTAACTAGATTCTAGAATGACTTGGCACATCAGCCAGGCATTAATATCCCCAAAGTTATTTATGTGACAGAACATTAATTATTTCACTTTATATGGCTTTTTTATTTATTCTTATCATATAAACATTTGCCTAGGGTTGCCAACTCCCTGAAAAAAAAAGAAATTGAAAAAAAAAGGGACTGAGCAGGGCCGCACACACACACACACACCTAAATAAAGAAACTACCTACATTTGCATTATTTGAATCACCATTTTTGTGTTGTTTATTTATCAGTGTGGTTTTACAAAGTAACATGTGTCTTATGCATCAAAACAAATACTTTAATCTGAATGTTGTTGGAGAAAAATTTTGGAGCACAAACCGAAGTGAAGGCATGGCCTTCAATTAAACACATGCTCCTTCTCCTGCGTGTTCTATCGAATCTTAGCATTAAGCCAGGAATCATTCTTTGCCATTCGGAGTCACCGTTCTCCTTTTATTAAGCAGTAGAAATTGAACTGGTTACGAGTCCAACCTCGAGGAGGGAGAGAGAGTGCACAACCAGTACAGCAACATGGCCTGCCTTCCTGCTCTAACATTTATACGCTGTCTGGCGGATTGTGCGGTTGTCAGGATGCAGGGGGGTTGAGGTCCACTCCTCAGCCTCCATCCTTCCCTGTCATCAGTTTTTCTTGATTGAATCACTCATCATCACTGCTTCGTCTTTGGGTCGACCTGTAATGACTCACATTCACACAGACACACAATCCTCCTCCGTCCTGTTGTTATCTTTTCTATTGTTTAGCTCATCAAGACCCTGGAGTCAGCAAGCATTCTTCAATCATTACGTTATGTTAGACCTTCTTCCTTCTTTGGAGTTTGGACGTAAGCTTTAGATGTAACTTGCTTAGTTGGCTAAATTTAGGTGTTGCTCTCCTATATCACATCAATTTTACTGGAATTTCCACTAGCATAGCAACTGTTTATCTGTTCCTTCCTAATGTTCACTCTCCTTAGTCAGCAACCCTTTAACAATCATTAACTTTTGACCTCCTTCTCCTTTACCTCAATTTCTGTCTCTTTCAATAGCAACTATTTATCTGTTTCCTCCTTATATTCTCTCCTTATTCAGCAAACCCTTAACAATCTTTGACTTTTGACCTCCTTCCCCCTTTACTTCAATTTCTGACTCTTTCAATGTATTCTTCAACATTTTCTTTTGTTATTAACAAAACACCGAATTGTAAACGTACTGAAAAACCGAGGTAAGCATGTATTCAGTTCATAGACCTTCCTCTTCAGACAGGGTTTTTTAAACCGTGCTCTTATTACTAGTTCTTTTGTTGACTTTGGTGTTTTTATTCTGTCACACTCTGTGCAATGTTTTGTAGCACTTTGAGATTCGCATGAAAAGTGCCCTACAAATTAGATGTACTATTATTATTATTATTATTATTATTATTATTATTATTGTGTATTATTATTGTTATTAACTGTCCACGTGGGGGGGGGGAGGGGGGGCGTTGCCTGGAAAAGAAAAAGCCCACATATTCAGTTATTCTATCCGAGATTGGACGTCCAAAAACGACATCCTTTCGACGTTAAAAGACGTCGAAGTGACGTCATTTCTGTGTCATTTTTGGACATCCAAATGTACGCCAGATGATGTGTTTCGACGCTTTGTAGACATTATCGACTTGTCTTGGTATTTTCGCCGCCTTTTCAGTGTTTTTTCCGGGAGGAGTAGTCAGATTACTGCTCCAAGGCGAGCCGTCTGCAGTGTCTGACACTCGTGAACGCCTCTCGTCGGCTTCCATGCTGCTTTGTTGTCCTTTCATGTCTTCCGGTATCTTTTTCCAAAGCGACAGTAGCTCGACCAATAAGATGAGTCGGATTCTGTGTCGTCATAGTCATTTGCGAGGGTGCTGTCAGATCATTGGTCACGGAGCAGGAGAGGGCGGGGAACACATTTGCCTTAACTTTGTGATAAAGCGCCCCATCATTCTTCAATTCCATTGACATTTTATTGATTATTTTCGATTCTCAAGATAATACGGGACAAAATGCGTCCCGTTTCAGACTCAAATTGAAGCATCTTACAAAATTAATACTTGATATTTTCATGAAAATTGTTTTTTTTTTCCTAAAAGCATGACACCTTTGTCAACAGTAAATTGTATTGAAATATCTGATTTTTCTTTTTCTTAATGTGAACATACAAGCGTGTTTTCTATACATATGTAAGACATTCAATTAATACATAAAGTGCAACATATGAAAAAGTGTCTGATTATGTTTCTGTTATGGCATCAGGTTAGCATGGCATCATATTTCTCAGTGACAGTGAGCGAGACTGTGGATTCCTCATCAGAAAGGCGGACAGTGTTTCTGCAACGTTCCCTAGGAGTACGGCTTGACGATCTTCATTGAGATGTAATTCTGTGGAGATGAAATGGATAAAACAGTTCAAATTACCAAATATTATATAAGAACAAACATGGTACTTTGTGAAATACTCAAGCTTAATGATCTTACCGGGAGAGAGTAGAATAGGATCCCAAAGAACAAGATCACCAGCATGAGGAGAATTGCACAAATGAAAAGACACTTGAATCTGCGCCAAACGATGAACTTCATGGTCTTGCACGGGTTTGTGAACCAAAAGAATGACGTGTCAGGACGGCTGGTGAAACAGAAACAAGACGGCCATGTACACACACATACAAACTCAATGTGAAACGCTAAATGATGTCTGTGTGGCAAAGGTTTTACTTGGGTGGTTCCAGTTTGGGATTCATGTTGGGCTCATCCCTCCCTTTCCCAGCAGGCCTCTCTTCATTCTCCTTCTCCTCCACTATCTCCAGGGTCATCTCTACTTTGCCCTGTAGCATATCATCAAAAATGTAAATCAATACAGCCATGAGCTTGGAAAATATGATTAGGACAAAAACCTACACCAAGAACGGGCTTCCCGTCCTGCTCAATTGTGCATGGCCACCATCCTCGCACAGACTTCTGGGAGAAAAGGGAGTTGGGCTGTGGTTTCTTTGAGGAGCCTGCTCCTGGCAACATTTTCAGGCTGCACTTTTCTGGGCTCTTTGCAGGAGGGATCAGATTGAGAAGGTCCAGCTCAACTGAACCTGTGACATAAATATTTCATTTTGTGAAGCATAGATACAGTGCATCGTAGTTTTCTGTTACTATTCTCATGACACAGATTATAACAATGCCACTTTACCTAAATAGTCATCCAAGGAGAATTTGTCATTGTCCCATATCTGGGTGATGAACTTAGGAGGGATCCTAAATTCCGTTTTGTCCAGATTCCAGAAGTGTTCCTGTAAGCAGGTAGTAGCTTTATTTAGATTGTTTCTTACAAAAAGAAAATGATGCGGATATTGAAAAGTCACTTTGCGTTGTTTTCTTGATGACACTCACTTTTCTCGACACAACACACAGCTGCTCAGCAGGAAGGTAGTCAAAGCCAAAGGTGAACCTCCAGTTGAAGTTTCCATCACCATCCAGGGATCTGTAGTGAACATCAGTCTTCTGCTTGTCCTCTTCCATTCCTGCCATCCATCTAGAATACAAGGTGGGCGTGTTTTAACACATTGGGTGACGGCACACACATGAAAAACAAAGGCGGGCGAATTGTTTTACCCTTTTACGTAGATATCACTCATGTTTTCGCCCGTGATGCTCGTTTCATCCAGAATGACATCGGTGGTGTTCCAAACGATGGCCCGCAGGTAGTACCTGTTTCAAACATTGTGACATTATATTTCATCCTTTAAAGCATGTTAAAAACGTATCAAGTCGCAGGTGATTTACTTCTTAGCTTTGCGGGGAGTGATATCACACGGAGGACCTGGCAACCCGAGGCTCTTGGGGAAAATGTCCACCCACATTTGAATCCGCCCCTTTGTTTCAGAAAAAGGAGACCTCATTTAAGATCTTATACAGTGTAGTGTCACTCATATATATGTTTGACAGAAAGCTTTATGTTTGTGTCTCTACTGGAAGTTAGAAGCTCATGGCGTTGCTCTAACCTGGGACAAATTGGGTTGGTGGGAGCTGCACAGGGTTCTGGTCTCAACATGCTCAGGAACCAAGCCTTGGTGTCTAAGGACATAGAGGGCCAGTCTCTCTCTGGCTGGGCCAAGGTGTGCATGGATTGTACTGTTTGTCTCTGCAAAGGTGCACAGCAGATCACAGAAGGATTGCATGAGTCAACATCTCCAAACACAGCCGGTGATATCATGGCTAAGATCCCATTTATCACAAGTGTATGTAGTACCAAAATCCTGCAGGTTGTATTGTTTTCCTGTGAAAGACAGTGAGGTGCCATCTGCCTCAATGCGTGGAGGTGGGACACCTCTCACTTTGGCCACATTCTGGAGGATCTGAGAGGGTTTGAGCTGGTCTCGCCATTGATTCATCCCTGAGCTGCAAGAAAAGAATCACCAAAATAGCTTGCATTGTGGGATGTGTTGAGAGCAATTGTTGTCCAACTTTGCACATGCAAGTGTGCATACTCACACACAGTACGTCTGAGGCAGACCACAGCAGGACCTGAAACGCGACAGAAGCCTGTTTTCCAAATCGATGATCGTCTCGCCCACTTTTTCATCTCTGCTCAGTAGGTCATAGTCGTACACAGAGATCTTGAGATCCTTGTCGTGAGGCAGGAAGCAAGACAGCTCAAACATCCTGGACAAAATCGAAACAACATTGCATGATTTATGTGCTGATACTTTATGTCTCTGAAGAAATGTAAATGTTGATAATATGTTGCTTGCTCACCTCCCAAATTCTGGATTGAGGGTGTTTGGCTTGTAGTTATCCCTGTCATCCACAGTCTTCCTCCCCAGTGTGATTTTAACATATGGGTCACACTAAGAGGCAAACACATTACTGTACTGTATACTTTGGCCCTGTATAGCATGTTTTTTCTTCTTCAAATTGAGTAGACATTAGAAATTCTGATCTCTATTACTAAAACTCACCATGCCGTTTGTATCTTTGGGCTGCAGGTCAATGCAGCGCACAACATAAATTCTGACCAGACACTCCTGAGGTCCACTCTCCGGAAGCTCTCTGAACTGGCGGGGTGGAGCCGGCACCCCAGGGTCATCAGAGAGGGG
>CAESWR010000136.1:1675565-1685798 GCA_903171835.1 Mullus surmuletus | reverse complement strand
CTGTTTCCTCTTCCTACACAAAAGCAACAGTAAAAAGAGGAACAATTTTAGAGCTGTTTTTTGTCATTGGGGTATGGGTGAGAAAAAGAGAAAAAGCTCACCTTTTCTGCCTGAAGCTGTGAGGCGGGAAGCAAACAAATGGTGTTTTATATATAAAAATGACAAAAATGATATGAAGGTGTTCTCTGACTAATGTTGTGGATGCATCATTGTTTACCTCAGCTTTCACGATTGGCCTCTCCTCAATGTCGATGACAACATCTCCCTGCGCAGCTGCTATCATTGCAACTGCAACATGTATGGGAAGAGGATTTGATTGGTACATGCTGAATGGAGATCAGTGCGATGAGTGTGCTGTGTGTGTACCTCTAGCAGACATGCAGACTTCACTGTTGATGCGATACGGGTCACAGCGGAACCGGTCCAGACAGTCAATGGTGCACTGACCCACCACAGGTTTCCTACCAAATGGTCGGTGGTCAATGACCTTTAGAACAATGGGAGGGGTGTACATGTCCTCTTTGGGAAGGAGCTGAAAAACAGTGTATTCAGAATCAATGTCCGGCGCGCTCACACATGCGCCAGAACAAGCTGTAAAGGGTTTTGTACTGTGCATACCACTTTGAGCAGCAGTATGGATCCAGGGAAGTTGGGGTTCTTTCTGAAGTTCTTGATGACAGCTGTTTGAACAATCTCACCACCACATTCCACTATCAAACTGGGAGAGGTAACTGTGGCCAGCTGGTAGGTCTTCATGTTCCTCAAACCCCATGTCAAAACCTGGGAACAAACAAAACAGTGGGCAGATGTGAGAACATGAAGAGGAAGAAAGTGATGAGAAATGCAGCCCCACTCAAAGTCTCAGGGTTGGGCAAATCTTGTCTGATCATGAAAGTGTGTGTTTGTGCGTGTGTGCGTACGTGCATGCGTGTATCTGTAATTTATGACAGCAAGCAGACAAGTTAAAAATGAAGTCATACCTCAATCGCAGTGAGCTGCACTACAGGCCGTATTCCCTGGGGAACCATGTAGAGCTTCTCCCCACGTCGGGGGGGAACCAGTGGCAGATCTCCCTCATTGGCCTGGAGGGCAGAGCACATCACCTGAGCACACGTCAATAAACTTGTGCGCCAGCATGCTGTGGTGTCAGTTTTACCTTGTCTTTCAGCAGAAGCTCTGCTGCCACCAGCACTTCTCCAGTATTGCGACCCTTTTTTGTGACTGGAAACCACAACAGTTTGGGGCTGACACCTGCACTGGGGTTCAGTTTCACCACTGGGCGGCACACACTGCGACCCATGGGCTCGTCTTTACCCTATTGGATAAAACATAGTTGTACACAGATACCTCTGATTACATCCACTCCGGTTCTGTTTCTTGGGTAAAATCAAATCTCTATATGGTGTCATGAAAATATAATATATGGATGGAAAGATCAGTTTGAGTGAATAACGCACCACTTTATCACTGTCGTACAGCTCCATAACTACATCTGGGGGGTTGTGGGCGATGGTCTGCGGGTCTCCATAGATTTCGATGTCCTCAAAGATGAGACTCTGATCCCATGTGGGGTTCAGAGTGGCTCTTGCAACTTCCGTGGTCTTACTCAGGTGTAGGAATGACACATGGGCGTACGGATCTGTGGAACACCGACGTATTCAGCCTATCATTCATATATTGTGAAGAATGAGACTGCTTGTTCAGTAAGTGCAAGTTCTCATCTTGTCATTTTACCAGAGAAGCTGTCCTTGTCCATGGCGCAAAGATTCCTGGCCTGATACACGTACACCCTTAGATGGTAAATGTAAGACCCTGAAAGGAGATTAAGATAATCAGTATTTTAGAAATCATGATCAGTTAAAAACAATATAATCTCTCTTGACAGCTGGTGTACAACTGATTAAAGGATGCATCTTATTCTTATTTAGGCAATATTATCTTTCAGGGGCACCAGTCAGGAAGTGGTGTTGAGAAAAGAAAGACGGGTGCTTTAATCAGACTTCACCAGACCAGACTACTTACGGCTGAAATGGCAGGAAACAGTCGGGGTGTTGGCACCAAATAGTTTGGTGGGTTCCGTTTTACTGGCCTTCTCATCAATGTCAACCCCCTGTTAAGAGAATGCATGGTGAGGGATTTCAGAGGCATTTTCCACAGCAGAAAACCTTTTTGAGCCTAAATCCAGACAATTTGGAGAAAGGAATGCAGAACTAAAGTAGAAACTTCCTGACTTTATGTGCCAAGATTTGACAGGAACTGGCACATTCAGGAGAATAATGAAAGGATATGACTCAGATGGCATGAAGTTGCACCTGTTTCCATGACGACTGATTTATAGGGGACCACTTAAGAGTACAATTTTGTAATCAAAATGTTTCAGCAGTTTCAGCAGGACTCACTAATGCCCCTTCCAGTCTAAAGATGGCTGATGCTCCGATACGGTCAGATGGGACCATCTTTCTTCTCCAGCGGCGGCGTCGAAACGTGTCAGAGGAGCGCTCCTTCCTGTGGAACTTCCAGCCAATCAGGGAGGAGTATTCCCAGCCCTCTCCTGGGTCTCGCCTCTGTGTGGATGATCATAATAACACGCTGATTTGAAACTTGTTCAAATCAAAATCTCTTCTTCTGAGGGATTGCTGTTCACCTCGGCAACTGTTTTATCAGATGTCTTTCTCCGCGGTCTGATGAGCCTCTTCCTGCGATGGACATGGTACATCTTCTCTGCTGCAACCCAGGATTTGGGTTTATCATCTGGAGGGATGGTAACTCCATATTCCCACCCTAGTATCAACAGACACACACATTTCAGATTTTCATAGTTTAATTTGTGAAAGTAGAGGGATTTTAACATCTTTTTTGTCTCCATGCTGGGCTTGTCACCTTTCTCGTCAACTGCTCTGTTGCTGTCAAAACTCCATTCATCCTCCCAGGTCCATCCGAGCGGACATTCAAACTCTCCTGGGCTCTGAGCCTTCTCTCCATTCTGCACACACACATACATAACACGTCAATTGTTTATGTCATCTGTGTGAATGTCTATATAGTGCAATTTTATTGCTTGACCTTTTAATTATTGTTTATAAATATTTTCATGGCTAACTGCATAATCGCAAAAGTAAACAGTTGGATTTTCCCACTTTCACAGTGTTTGTCCAGGGAAGAATATCAGCTTAATGTTGGAAGAAATGTGCAATGGTTGCCAACTTTGCTGTCCTGGGATTTTGGCCCGTCATTAAAAGAGGAAGTTGTGAAAATAATGCAAATGGTCATCCTAATATAGCCTGTATGGTTTTACCTTGGAAATCCAGACCTGAATATAACATATAGTGCAGAATTCTACAGGGCATTTTGGCAAAAAGATATTAGACCTAAAGCTATCTAACCATACTAATATACTTACAATAATGTTCCTTTTTTATGTCACTAGTACTGAAATAAACTATAATACCCTTTTTATTAAACATGCTTTACTTATTTCTTAAGTCTGGTATTATCCACTTCTCCTCACCAAGCAGCACGATGCCACAATCAGAGCTTTCTATCTGCCAGTCAGGTCTAAACTTGGAGCAATGTGACGTTGAGGACCGTGAAGCCAAAACAATGAGCTGAATGACGCTAAAAATGCTCCAAATAGCTGAGAGGAGCCGCATGAAATCCCTTTGGGTTTGTGAAGTTCAGAGACTACAAAAGCACAGGCAAAGCTGATAACAATGACTAGTGTCTTGAATAGACAAACTTTTGTCCAGTTATCTTTACCTACATTTTTCTCATAGTGTTCATAGGGCTGAATGTATATATATGTACAGTATAGGCTCTCTCTCGCTCTCTCTCTCTCACTATATACATATATATACATATATATATACAAACACACACAATAAATATATATGTTTATGCATATATTCTGCAAATATACTTTTACTATACAGTGGAAAAACAGATGTGTGGGAGTGGGTGAGTGAGAGCAGCTTGTCGTACCACATCCGTGTAGGGTTCTGCTGCAGGTTTCCACTCCCCACCTGGAAATCGTGTTTCATTCTGAAAGACCTCGTCTGTAAACTCTGTGTGGCCCGCGTCGGCTTCTGTCAACAGGCTGTAGAAAAGAACAGAGGCACGCAGGATGGTGAGAGGATATGTGACTCAGACACTCGCGATGCAGCGCCATGATGAACCAAGCGGAACAGCTCAGGAAGACCGGCTTTTAGGGGGCTAAATTTATTTACATGAGCCCTGGCGGAGAAATGTAAACACTTAAGCTGCAGGAGGGACAAATTGAGGGGACGGATACCTGATTATATCAAAACACTGACAGATGACAAAATTCCTGTTAGATTGTGTTCCTGAAATGATTTGTTGTGTTATGTTGTGTTAAGTGCCACTTATTATCAGAGGCTAAAGCGAAAATATAAGCCAGTCTGTTGAACTGCGCACAAATATCAGGATGTTTATACTGTGGCAGCGTACGTCATTAATCAGAGGGGCCGTGTTTGTACGAGTCTCTTAAACTTACCACCGCTCAGGGTCGACAAACCAGTCTCTTTCCCACTCCCACCCACGCGGTGGTAGGAATCGTTCTTGTTTGAGTTTGACTTTTCCGGTCACGTCTGAGAACTTATGGCGACCGACGAGGCCCGTGGTGCCCCACTTCCCAAACACCTGGGCCTGGTTTTCATACTGCACAGAGACACATTTTTTAGGGTGACAACATTTTAAAAATCTACACCCAACCTTTTTGTTTTTTGGGAAGCAACTGTACCATTTCTGCATATACGCTGAAGTTTCCCTCTGAGAAACTGTTGAACTTCTTCTCGTGGGCAGAGAGACCCAGCCACATGTTGATCCGCAGCTGGACAGGGATCTTCAGACCTTTGTTTTTGTCCATAGGATACTGATAAAGCAAAATTTATCGCACTTTAATTGGGAGATTCTGCAATTACATGCAGGTAGAAGCTAACCTCAATGGGGTTATAGCAATAATAGACAAACCTCTGTGTGAATGAGTTTCAAATACCTGCATGAAGATGGTTTGGGTACGTCCGCAGTGTTTGCCACAGGCCTGTTCACTAAAGTTGGAAAACAGGATCTGGTTTGCTGGGACCCGGGCAAAAGCCACGCGCTTCTCTCCTCTCAACATCCAGATAATCACATCTGGCATGCTGTTCTGAGGCTGATGGAGAAAAAAAACCCATTTAAATAACAATTTTTAAAGTCATACAACACCATGAGGGTTGTGATGGTTGCTGGACTCTTAACATTTGCGAGCAACCTCTGACATTCGCATCCTAACCTCCTCTGCCAGCTGTTTGATTTTGTCCAACCAGTCTTCAATTTCAGTGAGAGTAGCCTTGACATCTAGTTCATCTTCTTTCATGCGAGTGGCCATCTGTTTAAGGCTCTCCAGCTTGGCATCTCGCAGGCTCTTCATTTGGAAGTCCAGGGCGGTCAGGTTGGGCTGACCTTCAAGCAGTGGCAACTCATAACTGTCAAAACATAGTGAGGCAACAAAATGGCAAATGAACTAGTGGTCGACATTTTTGAGGGTCATGGGATTCCTGTGGGATCAGTTAGTTTCACAAGTACATTACATTATGGGCCTGGGCTGGGCCTGGATGTTTGTAGTTCTGTGGTTATTTTGTGGGGAGTCATACTTACCAAATGAAAAACTGAGCAATGGAGCATTAAGTAAACCCTATCTGACTGGAACAAACATCATTGGCTATCCCCAAACACAAGATAGGAATGGTATAGATCGGATTATTCCTCAGGAGTCTATTTATCCAAACACCAAAATCCTAATGATAATATGTCAGGTTATAGCTATCAGGTATACAATGATGTGTTACGTGATGGGGTTATATCACACATTCAACTTGCAGTGACACGTCTGTCTGCTTTTGTCTTACCCGGTCAGGTCTTCGATCAGATGGTTAATGAGTTTGAGCCAAATCTCGACCAGACGTGTCTCAGAAAATTTGGCGAGGATGGCCATTTTCAACGCGGAGAGGTGGAATTCCTGAAATAAAGGACAGATTAGTGTCTTGACAGCTGATGACTGAGCACCTTCATACTCTGTAGATGTGCATTGTTTTTCTCGTCTCACCAGTCTCTCAGCGATGAAGAGCAGAATGTTGACAGAATCCAGACGGTGGCATATGTCCTCCCAGTATGACGTCAGAATCACTACAGGCTTGGTGTCCGCCCAGGGTAGATAGTAGTAATGGTTACCTGAAGGATAAAAAACAAACACACCTCGTCATTTTAAACACAGCTTCGGGCCTAAAATCTGCTGTGCAAGGACTTACACTCAGTGACATAATAACCACAGATACATCAAGGTAAACAGTTGAGGCAATCTATTCAACAGTTTGACCTTGTACCTGATTTTCTCATCAAATCAGTTCAAAATGTAATGTAATTTGCGCCATTGGCTTGACACCTATGTGTAATTGTATGCACTTAAAAATAAAATCTGTATTTAAAAACATACGAATACTGAATAAGTGTAATGTAAGCTTCTTTGTGAGTTTCATACCATCAAACACAGCAAAGCTGTACTGGGTGGTGGATGCCAGGGGCTTGCAGGTGGAGTCCAGCTTGTTACCATAGTTACCAATGCTAACCTCAAATTGGATTGGCTCGCCTGGCTCCTGAAGCATGCAAGCGCTGTGGAACACCGCACACAGAGAATACTTCCTCCTGCGTTGGTATTTCTGCAAAAAGATGAGATGTGGACATTGCTTAACACCTCAACAAAAAGTAATGTTCGAATTGTCTTCTGCGGTTATTGTGCTAGAAGCTGGAGCTTAGAAGTGACACTCTCGGTGCAGTGTATACCTGTGCCACCATGATGTCATCACTGGAGATGTCATCAACGTTTTTCTCAACCTTTCCATCCAGCTGAGTGGCCAGCTCAACAAGGACCCTCCCCCTGTAGGCCACACCTTCCCCCTGCAACACACAGGTGCAGCCAATTCATTGACGCAAGCATTAAAAAGCCACAGCTGTTGACCGAACCATTCAGATCCGTGAGGGGATTTTACCTTGCCACAGTTCAGCACTTCGTACGGGTCAGGGAGTCCACTAAATTCTCGTGGGCTGCCGTACAAGTTGACGTAGCAGGGTCCAAACGCTGGGAGGAAACCAACCTCAGTCCCCTCTGTGCTCGCTGGAACATACACACACGTTCTTGATCAAGCAGGCGGGTTAATTTGGCTAGTGTTGCTGTAAAAATAAAGTTGTCGTTATTTTTCACGTACATTCAGAGGACTTGGAATTGTCAGCCTGGCCGTCTGTGTGAGATGAAGAAAGAATCACATATGGAATCACATATAATCACATATATGGAAAATACAACATCAATGTGAACACAAAGGAGAACATTACCTTCAATCTCTACCCCAGATGAGGACATTTTGCTCAGATTCAAAAATGTTGTTCCTATGGCGTCATCCTTGGTGAGACGGTCCCTGCCAAGCAGAACTGACATGTCAGATATTTGTGTTTGTGAATTTACTGCAGCTGTGCACGAAAAAGACAGCAGCTCTTACCAGTCATACATGGTCAGCTTGATGCGCTCACACATGGAAGGAAACTACAAAAACAAATAGTTTGTGTGTTGATTATGTAAATTCTTTTGAAACATGAGTCGCATGAAAGGGACACGATTTAATTCATCTTCGTACCTTGACTTGGAGATTGAGCAGTTGATTCCACTCTGGATTTGCGTTTTTCTCAATGATTTTGGTGCACAGCTAAAATAATGGAGGTATTTGGAGTCAACAGTGTCAACAGTGAGGTGAAAGGTGCAACATAATAATTATAACAGACCTTTTTGCCTGCAAAGCTGACTTCCAAATATGGATCCACCAAGTTTTTCTTGTCTCCATCCCCTCCAAAAACTTGTTTAACTGTCTGCACGAAGGCATCATCCACTGTAAAAGAGGACTTCCTCAGTAGAGGTTTCTGTGTGTGTATGTGGGGGGGGGGGGGGATTATTGGTGACTTACTTTGCGGCATATCCTCCGCGCGGTAGACTTTGAGGCTGAGCGTGGCAGAGCGCATCGTGACACCAGCTGGCAACAAAAGATTGCTTTCGATATCGTCCTGCTCCTCACATGTCTCTTTCCTCTCCGTCTGTACATGGCATTAAAATATTTCCTCAATATAGATTTCCTCAGCGTCTGTATGAAAGTAAGAAGGTACTCTCACCGGTGGCTCGTCCCCTGTCGCAACTACAAATATGCTGACTTTCAGGTAACCCTTGGCCCCTGAGCCAGGATCATCAGGATCACTCAGGAGGAGCCATTTCCTCATTATAGCGTGACCTGAAACAAGAATTGGTTCTGAATAAATACGTATATACAAAACAGTAGACAAAGAGACATGTTTTTATGGAAAAACTGACCAGATTCGTCATAGACATAGCCGACATCCAACTGGGAAAGAATGAAAGCGTTAAGTTGTTGCAGTCAATCTGAAACTTAAAAGCTATAATTCTGCAGAAGTAGTCCAGTAAATCATAACAAAAGAAATAAAGAAGTTGCGTTCTCGAAAGCATCTGAGTGGTCATACCTTGAACTCTCCCATTAGACTGTCAGCTCTGAGAGAAAAGGAGTCATACACCTAACGGGAAAAAACGGAATTTGAGCTTCAACAGATACAGCTCACTGATTTTAAAGGCATATAATTCACAGAGCTCCCAGAGGAGTGTGTTTACCCACCCGCAGATTTATGCTCTCATCAAACAGCTCTGAGGGCAGCATGTTAATGTTGTAGAAGAACATCTGAGGGGCAGAAAAAGAGTCATGAATCAACCTGGATTACTCATATCACGGCACAAACAAGACACACATTTTCATCTAAGATTATTGCAAACATTATCGGACTTACAATTTAAAAGCTGAGATTCGTTTGCTTTGGGAAAAGACACAGGATGTGAGAATAATTCAAGATAAGAGAAAGCCGATCAAGCTGGCAGGGATTAAGTGGAAAAAGAAAGAACAGAAGTGGATGTTAAAAGGTGGCAAGCAGGGTCATTATGCAAACATAAAGGAATGTATAATAAATTGTGTCTTTCCGCGTGACAAAGCGTTCTTTACCTCGTCAAAGAAGGGGTTATTTCCTCTCCTGATTCTCGTCCTGTGCGTTTGCCCACAAACATTAACCTTCACCACCGGCTTGATGTTGTTGCCGGGCAGCTGACGACTCTCGATGACTCGGACACGAATCTGTTTCAAGTGAGTGAGGCAGCTGAGCAAACACTGAGGCAGTATATCTGGATCACTTAAGAAAATACATTAATTACCCTCTTTTTCTGTACATAAAGAAGCTCATACGCATTTCAGAAAGAAACAAACAATGCCTTCTGAGATGGTTGCCCTGATGGAACTGTTATATTCTAATTTGAAAAAGTTATCATCAAGTACCTGCTGTAAAAAAAAAAAAAATATTTACACTTGTCAAGCTTTCTGCCATATAATTAATAATGAGAATTCCTGACTCATCAAAACTCAGACAATACCTGGAAATCCTGGGCCTTGTTGGCCAGGGTCCTGTGCCTCTTGCGGCTGAGGCGGACCGGCTTGTGGCCAGGTTTCCCAGACTGGCTCTGTGCGGCGCCAGCTCCGGGACCTCCACCATGACCCCCTCCGTCCACATCTGCCTCCCCTTCATCGCCCTCCTCGCTGCCTCCTGTGGTCCAAAACCACAACGCTATTCAGAGCAATATTCCAAATACACTCTTATGTTTGCAAACCAACTGTAACCAAACCAAGGAATACACATAAAAAAATGGACGCCCTTTTTTGTAATCTTGCAAACAGACACATATAATGACAGAGAAATGGATTTGATAATTAGGTGAGAGTGGTCTTTTGACTGACTTTCATGTTTTGGAGACGATATTTCAGCCTTATTATGAGGGGAAAGACTAGGGAGCTTCCTCAGTGAACTGCAACCTACTCACCTTCATCCACATGAGACGTTTCCACATCGGGCTGGTTGTTTAAGTCAGGAGTGGCGTTGGCAGGCGCGTCATACCCAATGACCAGACTGATGGTTGTCTGAAAAGAAGTGTGTTTTCTCATTTTAACTCACCTTTAAGGGTAGAAAGCATCGTCTTAAGTATCAGAAATTGGAAATTGTGTAAGGTTTTACCCCAATAGCCTGTTGTTTTTCATTAACCAGGGGCACATTCTTGGATGGGAGTGACCTCACGTGACCACTAGCCAAGTC
>CAESWR010000136.1:1640119-1654736 GCA_903171835.1 Mullus surmuletus | reverse complement strand
GAGTGTGCGAGCGAGCTAATGAAGACACATGCATTGTTTTCTCTCTCCTCACCAGGCACGTCCACGGTGATTTGCAAACCTCTGGTGATAGACAACCAGCTGTTCATCATTGTGGCTCAGCTGTTTGGCGGCTCGCACATCTACAAGCGGGACGTCTCTGCCAACAAGTTCATCAAGCTCCAAGGCATTGATATCCTCAAGACCCGCAAACCAAATGATGTGGAGACGTTCCGCATCGACGGAGAATCCTTCTTCATCATAGCCGACAGCTCCAAAGCCGGTTCCACCTTCATCTATAAGTGGAACGGCAACGGCTTTTACTCCCACCAGTCGCTCCACCCGTGGTACCGGGACACCGACGTCGAGTATATGGAGATCTCGTCCAAGCCGCACCTCATCCTGTCCAGCAGCTCCCAGAGGCCCGTCATCTACCAGTGGAACAAGACCACCAAACTGTTCGACTGGCGCACCGACATCCCCGAGATGGAGGACGTGTACGCGGTGAAGCACTTCCAGTTCAAATCGGACCTCTTCATCTGCCTGACCCGCTTCATCGGAGACTCCAAGGTGATGCGGTGGGACGGAGCGCTCTTCCGGGAGCTGCAGACCATGCCTTCGCGCGGCTCCATGGTGTTCCAGCCGTTCACGGTGGGCAACTGGCAGTACGCCATCCTGGGCAGTGATTACTCCTTCACCCAGGTGTACCGCTGGGATGCCAAGAAGGGTGAGTTCGTCCACTTCCAGGAGCTGAACATCCAGGCGCCCAGGGCCTTCTCGCCCGTCTCCATTGACAACCGGCAGTTCCTGCTGGCTTCCAGCTTCAAAGGGAAAACTCAGATTTACGAGCACCTGGTCATCGATCTGAGCAACTGAGAGACTGTGTCCGTGACTGGTTGTTTGCGTGGTTTTGTTTGATAATGGTGAACTCAGAGAGATTACTAGATGATCCTAACTTGAGAAGGGCAAGCATTTCATTTTCTAAAGCATTCAATTGAAATCAGTGCATGATCAACGTAACGATTAACTGCTGCGTTTCGACCAAACTTCAATGGCGGAGATGCATGGTGGATTTCGCATGCATCTCAAGTTAGGATTGATGATTGATAATGATGTCGAGACATTAATGCATGACCAGGTCCTCACGTAAGGCCATCCCATCATGATGAATGCAACATCCATGCCCATTAATCCATTCATCCAAACCTGGCATTCACTGGTCAGTTTTTCTGTTTTTCTTTTGGTTCATCCGTTCATGTGACTCAACACTCTTTATACATTTGTAATCTCATACATTATATTTATCTACAGAGAGTAATAACAAAAATGGTACTTTTTAAATCTATTAACATGTTTAACTGAAACAAAATCTGCCAAAACTGAAATGTTTACATTTTTCTTGTCTTTCCACTTGTATGCGGAAAATGATTTGTAAATGAAGCTTTTGTAAGTTTGAGAGGGACCACACCAGTTAAATACATTTGTTAAGATCAATTAAAAAAAACGAAAAAAGAAAAAACATGTTTATAATTTGGAAATTAGCAGAAATGTGTTGCGAGAATTCTGTGTGTTGTAGCGACGTCTGTTTTTATCATTAATGGTTTGTATAATGTTTTAACTATTGAAAATGTTGTTTTTCATGAGTATGGAAAGAGTTTTGGGCACGTCTGGAGCTATTTTCACACACTTAAAAAGGAAGTGAACTGACAAACTGAGGATATTGTTCATACTGCTATACGTTTGACTAACATCAACCGCGTCATGATTGACTAATATGCTATTTAGAGTCAATAAAAGCCTTCATCAATAACTGTTCTCATCTGACGTGGCTTTGGTGTGAAATTCTGACACACAGTAACACAGCTCCATTAGTGCTTTAGGGTAGCTGTCTTGAGGTTAAATTGTGTAGTTAGCAATTCAGCCATGAAAAATAAAATAAAATAAATACAAACAAATAAAATCCTTTTTATTTTCTCCAACAAAGTGCACGCCTCAATTCTACAAAGCAGCACATTACAATGTAATGGAATAAATACAATAAAATTCGCTGAATTAAAAAAACAAAACGAAACAAAAAAAAAAAACAAGCAAGGAGATACACAAGTACCTGCACAATCACACTGGTGGCAGGACTAAATCAGGCTCTTCAGAAAGGCTCCACAAGACGTACTGCTTCTTCCATAGTGATTGTTTGACTTTTCATGCATCTTCAGTCCTTTGGGTAAAGATGTCCTGTCCTCCGCTTTCAAATGGAAACCAATTTAATCCCTGCTTTTTTGTAATTGAGGACTACCAAACTAACATGAAAGAAACACTGGTGCATACTCTCATGGTCATACACATCACCCTGGAAAACTTGTGCAACTGCAGCGGGATCTGCGAATCACTGACCCACTGCCGAGAAAAAATAAAGTGAACACATTTTTTCAGTTTTAACTGAAGTTACTACTCAAGTCTATGTGGTGCAACTTAGTGTCTTTTTTCCGTAGGCAAATAAAATAGAACATAAAAGGCAAGGGAACACATCCCTTAATATTCCACAAAATAATTTAGTGCTCTTTAAATAAAATTAAAAACACTATTTTCATATGGTGGCTCTTAAAAAAAAAAAAAGAATTAAAAAAAAAAAAAAATCACAGACCAAAAGGATAATGCTCTAAGAGACATCAATTATATTAGGAAAAAACTCAAATCCCATGAAAAAAGACAGTATTGACAATAAAATTCTGTACAGAACGCAAAATCAATATACAATACAGTACCTGCAGATGTTATGCATACAGTACAATTCTCTTTTTACATAGTTTTAGTATGGGCTCCAGCCTGATCTATATACGGACTTAACACAGGTGGAAAAGCGGCTATTTTAGCTTTCAGTAATTTTAATGGTTATTCAGCAAGGAGAGTAGATCTTGTAGTAGGCGTTTCTTTAAAAAATGCGATCGAAAACATTATTGCAGGATGGTCGTCTTCAGTTGCATACTGCATGTGTTAACATGGATGTGTCCTATGACGAGGAGCAGTGGGCTTGGATGAGAGAGACAGAGGGCCGGACGGAAGAAAGAAAATAAAGAAGGGTTTAGCTGTTTTTGCTATCTCTCCGTCACAGAGGTCGAACCTTGCGATATCTCTCCGATCTGCTACCCTGTACAGTACATTCGTGGCCAGTATTGCACGTTACCAGCCGAGGCCACCCTGATTCTGTGTGGTGCTGAATTTTTTTTTGTCCTGTGAGTCAACACTAATCCAGTGATGAGATGAAACCGTAAACCGGAGCTCACCGAAGACCGACTGGGACTCCATCTGCCGTCACAGTTTGAGCTCATTGGCAATTTTGCAGGCGATATTCTTAAAGGCGATGGACGTGCCCGATATCCTCTTGAAGCGCACGCCGTTGAGGGACAGGCGTGGCAGCTTGCACACCTCCATCTCCCACTGGACTAGGTTGTCCTGGCGGGCGTCGCCGTGCACGCAGAATAGGAGGAAGCGTTCACGCTGCTCGTAGTCGCAGCTGTTGGCGTCCAGGACCTTACGGATCTCCCTCATCATCTCGGCCGGCTCCAGGGAGGAGGTGGTCTTCATGCTCCAGGTGAAGCGCAGGGAACGGGGCTTGGATTCCCGCCCGCCATCCTCCTTGGTGTCTCCGGAGGCGCTCCTGGGACAAAGGAAGGTGGGAGGGGGGGGAAAGCGAGGGGGGGAGCACAGAGAGAAGGCAAGAGGGAAACGTTGAGAGAGGGAGATGGTCGGTTACAGCAAAATCCACGTCTCAGGCCGAGTCTCACCTTGGCGTTTCTGTCCTGGCACTGGCCTCTCCCTCACTAGGGACCCTAAAATAAACCAGGAATAGACTCGTTATTCCCAAGAGCTGCCACGGAGACCCCCCCCCACCCACCCACCCACAACCAACACCCATGGACACAGAGAGGGTTTGTCAGGCATCATGCCAGGAAAAGAATCCACACTCCTGGGTATCGGGGGAGGGGGGGGGCAGGGGGTCAGCACACAATGACGCTTCCTATCGTAGCTCCTTCAAGATGCCTCGTCACGATGTACGCGACCTTCTCTTAATCTCCACTGATCTGGATGTTTGGACTCTGCCGCCACACTTTTTTTTTCTGTTTCCCCCCCATCTGTCAGGGTAAGCATGATGACGGAGGTGGGGAGAGTAAGGAGAAGGCAAGCCAGCAACCAGAGAAGCAGACGTCGTGGCTTTAGTACGGGGGAAGCCGGTGAGCCGTGAGGTTTCGTTCTCGAGCCGAGTGGACAACAAGGAAGGGGAGGGGGAGTAACACAGCATGGCAGGGGTGTCAGTAGGCAAAGGGTGTGGTGTAATGTGGCAATTACAGGAGTTAAAGACACACAGTGCCAATGCCTCTGTTATCTTTTTTTTTTTTTAGTTCATGTAGACAAAGGGAAGGGGGGGGTGGGGTGGGGGGAGTGGCAGTTGCAGCAAGCGGTGTTCTCCTACCTCCGGGTGGACCTGAAAGACAGAGCTCTATGCGGGGGGAAGAGAAGGAGAGAAAGCTGTGAGCCACGACCAGACGGGGCCAGCGTGAAGGTGACACAAGGAGCTGACCAACGTGTGCAGGCCGTCCACGGGCGGAGGCTAACAACGTGAATAAGCGGGGGGGGGGGGGGGGGGGGGGCATTTCTCAAAGGGTGGGCTAGCTAGCTTTCGCCGCCATTGTCGAAAAGTAGACAGGGCGCTGTTTGTCTCCATTTCAGGACACTTGATATTTTTATATGCTTAAGAAGAGAGAGAAAATGTTTCTTGTCATGGTTCTGACTGCAGTGTGAAGGCAAATGGATCATTTAAAGGGATAGTTCAATTTTTTTTTACATGGAGTTGTATGAGCTTCTCACTATCAGTGTGGTTCATCAGCCGTGACTTTTCCTCCATTGCGTTCCGTGAGCGGAGTTCCGACCTGGTTTCAGTGTTACAGAAAGTAGTTCCGCGTAGTTGCTGGGGTCACACGGATAAAGCGCTTTTGTCCTAAAAACAATCTGCGTTCCAAAGAATAATCCCTTTGCATCACTAATTCTTTGCCGCAAAAAAGGCCAGCCTTGCAATCACCCGGCACCATTTTCCCTCCCTTCGTATCACTGCGCGCACCATCATCACCTGTTCCACGGCATATACATGCTCGGCAGGAGACCACTGCAACATGTCTTCTCTCGCGTCGCAGCGGTCTCCTTCCGGCCACTTCCTCCTTCAGCTGATGGAAAGGTGCGCGCGCAGTGAAAAATATAGTAGAAAATAGCACCGGGTGATTGCGAGCTTCGACTCTTTTGCGGCCAAGAATTCGCGATGCAAATGGATTACTCTTTTGAATGCATATTGTTTTTTGGGGCAAAATGCTTTATCCGTGTGACACCAGCAACAAGACGGAACTACTTTCTGCAACACCAAAACCGGGCCAGAACTCCGCGCAGATAGCAAAGCCCAGCTGATGGTAAAAATAAGTTATTATTAGACCCGGAAAACGGTTAAATATGTGTTCTTGTCCTTTTCATGGCTGTTTACCCAGCTGACCTGCAGACAATTATCAGTAATAGAGCAAAGATTACTGCCTAATATCATCTAATACCTTCAGACTGCATACAGGGACACAAAAATAAAACATCTATTCATCAGCACATCTTAAAATTGACATAATTATGCTTTTTCCTGCTGCCATCCGTCTCCACTGACCTGCGGACAAACTTGGAGGTGATCTTGCTGATGATGCCGGTGGACGTGCCCCGCCGTTGCTGGGCCAGCGCCCCCGTGTCGTGGGACAGCGTGGGCGAGGCCGGTGGGCCGTTGTAGGTGGCGCTGCGGCGGTCGCGGAGCTGCGCCCCGTGGAACGTGCTGCGGCTGGTGGTGCCGCGGGGGAACCGGTTCTTCTCCGGGGTGCTAATACTGTGTGCGGACGGAGAGGTGGAGGGACCCCGCGGGGAGGAGCTGCAAAGCGCCGACGTACGGAAGTTTTAGGCATCAGCAAGGCAGTGTTGGCTTTCCTCCGTGGGTGTGTGTGTGTGTGTGGGGGGGGTGGGCTTACCTGGCTTTCAGCTCCGTGTTGTCGTCAATGGGGGGCAGTGTGCTCTTCGATGGGTGCCCCGATGACGACATTGACTTGGTGTGACGAGGTCGTGTAGAACTTATGGCGGTTGACGGATTGCTCCCTGACACCTCGGTTAAACTGGGACCAAACAGCAAATATTAGCAACAGCACACAATCATGGACGTCTGAACCTTCTTCATGATGCGAAACATGTGGTGCAACATACAAAGGAAAGCTGCAGAAATATTAGTAAAAGTTAATAAGTCTTTAAAGGGGCTCAATATATTTTAGGCTCTGATATAGCATCAGGTGTGGGAGGAGGAGGTCAATATCACCCTGTTTGTGGGTTTCTTGTACTCTTATTCATCCTCTTTGCAAACTGTTGGTGACAGTTTGCAAAGAGGATGAATAATTTTCGACATGTCACTTTTTTCAAAAGTTGAATAATGTATTTGTTTTTATGGGAAAATCCAAAGTTCTATACTATTCCAAATAGTCCAAGCTTTTCTAAAGCATTCTAATTACCCTGATTCATTGGGAACAGCTGTTTTAAGCAGTGTAGATGAGTACAGGCTGACGTTCCAACCAAGAAAACACATTCCATTACCAAACTAAGTTCTAATGAAGACAGACAGAAGCAGAGAGTCAACACTGGTTTGGCAGGAGAGCCCCACCAGCTGCTAAGGCTAAAGCGAAAGTGAAATTTAAAGTCTTGGGAGAGGTGTGCCACTTTGTTTTGTTCTGACATACTGGTGCTCATGGTGACATCTAGTGGTAAAAAATGGTACACAGCTCCCTTGATGTCTCCTCGTGGTCGTGTGTGAACATGTTTACCTGCTGTCTTTTCCATTGGGAACAGCTGAGTAGCGTTCAGTGGAGGTTCGCTCACACACATACGTGTTCCTGCGAGTCATCGATCCATTGGTCTGACGACGACAACAAATGTTAAATGCAGCATTGATGAAGGTACGAGAAAGAAATGAAAAGATAGGATGATTCCTCACCCCGACAGCACTTGTGGTTTTCTTCCTCTCCTGCACTCCCAGTGGCGACGCAGGAACGTCTCCTTTCGAAGTGCTGAGCTCCAGCCGGCGGGCTCCGTCCCACTCCTCCCTGTGGTCACTCTCCACACTCAGAGCCTGGCCACGCCTCGTGTACGACACGGCCGGGGGCACAGAGGGACCCACTGAGGGGGTCGCACAGAACAGGTCAGCTTTTACATTCCAACCAAGAATGTCTTCATTTCTATAGCTCCAAAGGCTTCTTTTTTTCTTTTTTACACAAAAATGGACAGACAAGGACCAGTGTCATTTTTTTTTTTTTAAATTAGCATCAAGCAAAGCCACTCAAAAGCCATGATTTACATGTCATTAAAACAATCAATCCAGTTAATATGTAAAAACATGGTGTTCAGTCTCCCAAGTCATACAGCTACAGAAGCCAAGGTGGGCAGGGACAAAGCAAAGCTGTTCACTCCTCATGCTTTGAGGTGCTGATCCTGAGGGGAGCTGCAGGAGAGCAGCCAGCCAGCAGATGGCGCCAGACACAAACGGTCCCACATGACACAGGAGGAAGCTGCTTACAGCAGTGCGGTGCTCTGGTTGAGTCACGCACTTGCACGTTGAAGCAGGCCAGTGACAATTGAATATTATGCTCAGAAACTCGTATGTCTGGGTTTATATGCACCCATTTTTTCATCAGACTATATCTGCAGGGAGGGAGCAGCATGTGATGCTTCTACTGATCCCAATAGGAAAGAGTTGGTCCAGATAAACAAGAAACAGAGCTGGGTGGAGACCAGCATCTAAAGCAACTTCCCCCCGACAAAACACGCAGCTTGCAGCACTCTCAGAGCTGGGAAGGACGGGGTTACTTTACTTGGCTTCTCTACGACACCACCACCACCACCACCACCATCATCATCCCCACCATGATCACTGTAGCGACGCTGCTTCTGATTGGCCGAGATGCTGCGCGTGACTTTGGGATGGGCGGGAGAGATACTGGAGCTGTTGTTGATGTCGCTGGTCGGCCGCTGCCGCTGACCCAGGATGCTGTTAGTCAGGGGCTCGCTCCCTTCGAACTGAAACACACGGACAAGGGGGGCTTGGTCACATGGGCGGGCGGGCGTGCAGTGATGGAAGTCAAGGATGATGCCAGTGAGGGAGAGACCGACCTCTGGAGCTTTCCTGCCCAAGAGCAGATAGGTGGCCATGACATCGTCGTACTTCTGGCTCTGTAAGGACTCCGTGATCTCATCTTTCGGGAAGCCCATCGTCACCATGAGCTCTGTTGGCAAGGAGAAGAAGGTGGCGGAGTCAAAGGCGGAGTTTGGTTTTGGTCATGGTGTAAAAAGAATGACACACACACACACACACACAGGCACACACACCTATTCTGGATGTATCACTGAAGTCCGCCTCGGGCTCGATGTAAGGCTTCAGCTCCTCCTCCTCGTGACCCACATTCATCCAATGGTCTTTCATGATTTGCTAACAAAGAGACAAGACCTTGAGTGTGTCCTTTACAGCTGGTACCACAGTAAGTTTGATCAATTAGTTATTAATCCTGACTCATATCTGCATTTTTTGCTCAACACCTAAAAAGAGAATCACTGGGTGGCTTCCTCGTGAAATCGTTCTAGCCACCAGCACGACCGGTGCTGAACAACAGGCTGATCAATTGTTATTGGTGGAGAAATCTTTAGTATTGAATTTCAGCCTGGCCGTGTGGTGCAGGGGTGGTATTGACTCTGCACAGAAGAGCATGAATTCAACTGACCATAACCTACGCAGAAAAAAAACAAAAAACTAAATAAGCTGTAGCTGTGCCTCATTAGGTGAATGCATGAGAGCTAAACAGTTCTTACTGTGCTCCAACAAATTATTTCAGGAGTTCTTCGAAGAATTACAAAAGACCCCTTTTGATGTCCGCTGAATAATGATTCCACATCTCCACCCCAACGGGCCGTAAATTGAAGTGTTCTGTTGGTTCATAATTGACAACGGCGGCAATTACACGCTTTAGATGACGCACAACAATCACGCTCTGAATCATTAGGCTTCGAGCGGGCGGCGGCGCGAGACACGTCTGAATGGGGAGCGAATAACTGTGCGGATGTGACAGTGCAAATAAATACCTCCAGACTGCCTCGCTTGACAGGGTTGAGGACGAGCAATTTCTTCAGCAGGTTTTCACAGTCTGTGGACATGTAGAAAGGGATACGGTACTTTCCCCGCAGGACCCTCTCTCGCAGCTCCTGCACGCCAGGGCGACAAGAAGGAGTGAGAATCAAATCATTGGTTAGCGCCAAAGTCATGTTTTTTAACAAAGAGAGAGACACACATCAGCCTGGGCGCACAATGCCGCCAGTGTTTTCTGACCCGCTACTCCATTTTAAATAGACGTCGGTGTTAGAAAAGCGGGATAATTCCCGAGAGTGCCTCGGTCGAAATGATAGAAACAGGAAATTCCAAGGCTAATTTGCTTATTTGGGGGAAAACACCATTTCATGTTAATGCATGTAAACTCAGTTACAGTTGGATCCAGAAATATCTGGTTTAGACAGTAGGTCGGACGAAGACAAAATTTTATGTGAGCATTTTACTTGAAAAATACTTTTGATACTATACTACTATATAGATTTTACTTATGTACAGTACTCAAGTTGTAAAAAGAAATCAGGGGGGGGGTGGATTTTATCATATGGGGACATATGACAAAATTAATGTTGAAATAGCAGCAATACGGATGGAATGGATGGAAAGCAGGGATGGCCATTATAGAAGGGGGATGATTTTCACCGTTTTTATTTCAGGGGGGATGCCACCCCCCCTCAACTCGAGTTCTGCTAATGTACTTGTTACCTTTTGATAAATCTTAACAGATTTATTTAAAAGGGCCATAGCAGATACAACAATAAATGCATTTAACCTGGTCATATGTACACACACCAGACGATTCCTACATGACCGAATGCTGCAGTGCAGAAAAGCTTTGTCAGCATCTCTGTTGTGGAATAAGACAGTCGCTCATAATCTTAGCGCTATATAATTTGAGATTAACTGGTGTAAAGAGACGCAACCAACAGTGTCATTGGAATCAACAGCATCTGAATGTAATGTTTCAGTTGCATCCAAAGGCTGTTTGATTATTATCTCAATGCTTACAATTTATATGGATCACAGAGGATTTTCTGCGCACCTTTAGGTTCTGCCCATCAAAGGGCAGTGAGCCGCTGACCAGTGTGTAAAGGATGACCCCGAGGCTCCAGACGTCCACCTCCGGCCCATCGTACTTTTTCCCCTGGAAGAGTTCCGGTGCGGCGTAAGGCGGGGAGCCGCAGAACGTGTCCAGCTTGCTGCCGACAGTGAACTCGTTGCTGAAGCCGAAGTCCGCTATCTTAATGTTCATGTCTGCGTCTAACAACAGATTCTCTGCCTGAGGCGGGGAGAAGTGGAGGAAACGGGGAGTTAGTGGTGGATATTCATATTGCTTTTCATGAGATAGACGCTAGGAATCGAACATTGGAGCAGGTTTCCGCTCTCACCTTTAGATCCCTGTGTACTATCCTCCTCTGGTGACAATACTGCACTGCGGACACAATCTGGAATATGACAAAAATATTATATAAACAGACATCATTAGCCAGGGTAGATAACAGCCTGTACATATTTTCTAGCAGGAAATACAGTGGTGTGTGACCTATTGTAACATACTCATTAAATAATAATATTCTTCAGGACGTGAAATATCCCGATCTCTGAGGTTTATAACGTGTAATCTTGTTGTAAGTGCATTCTGAGATTTATTGGCTCCCAGCATCCCAGCAAGCTGTTGTCATGACTGGAAAATCTCGCAAACGTGTGCCAGAATAGCAGCGATATCAATCAAAATACGCCAACCAAAACACACACTGTTCTTTGACAGATGCCACCCACCTGTGTGCACCTCTGACACACCAGTGAACAATTTTTACCTCTCTGAATGCTGATGTATTTGCACGCTGTGTCACACTTGCTGCCCACACACACACAAAATTCATCTGACTCATCTATGATCTTCGACTGAATGTGAAAGAGCGGGCTTATCAAAGAAAATGATGCAGCTTATTTTAGGGGAAAGGGTGCACGTCAGAGCTGAGGAGATCTTGAGGGAGGCATTAATGCTGCTAAGGCACCACTGGGTGTCAGGGCAACAGTGTGAGGAAGCCGTCTCTCCCTCAGCTATGCGCTCCATCTCTCCTCTGCAGTCGGAGACGAGGGTTG
The DNA here is from genome assembly GCA_903171835.1 of Mullus surmuletus. Taxonomy (NCBI): domain Eukaryota; kingdom Metazoa; phylum Chordata; class Actinopteri; order Syngnathiformes; family Mullidae; genus Mullus; species Mullus surmuletus. Next base: position 1,643,428 of record CAESWR010000136.1, on the reverse strand, counting down.
GCGCATGCAGACTCGCCTCTGAAAGACGGAGAGGAATGACGACAGGGGCGCAATATTAATGACTCACCTGTCTGAACTTGGCCCTGGCCTCCTTCTCCTTCATTCTGCCGTGAGCCACGAGGTAGTCAAATACCTCTCCTGGAGCAGAAACACAGAATGCGCAATCATCAGTCCATAGAATCTTCTCCTTTTTTTGGTTTTTGGCCAGCTTTCACTGATGTTTCACTCACCACCGCTGGCGTACTCCATCACCAGATAAAGCGTCTTCTCCGTCTCGATCACCTCAAATAATTTCACTGCAGAAAAAAAATAATCCGAGGAGACAGGGATGAAATAAATGAGCAATCACTCCAGGATCTTACAAAGTGTAGAGAAGGAAGCCAAAACGTCCATCGATCTAAATGGAAGCAAGACAATGCAGTCAAAGTACTTAAGAACGAGTAAAAACTAGACTTCTGCTTTTCTTGAAGATGTGGAGCTTTGTATAGAGATATGTGAAAATTAACTTGACTCTTTGGGAAGCTAAGTGTTTTCTGATCCTCTAAATGTGACGGCCAATATATCACACACACGGACTCGGAGCGGTGCAAGCTCGGTAAAACCTCGCGACAAAACATTATCATCTTTCTCAGCAGAAATTACAGCAGAGCTCTTTTGTTGGGTTCGATTGTACAAGTGCAGCTCAAGTGGCCACGTCGAGATTCATTTCTTGGAAAAAGCAGCTGCAAGAGAGCAAACAATTAATCCTGGAGAATTAGGAGGTAAGCGTTGTTAATGATATTTCTTTGATGACTGCAGCAGGCTGTTCCGCTTTCAAATTGTGCCGGGTGTTGATTTAATAGATACCAGTGAAGCATCCTAAATGGGTTTATTATTGCGAGACCCTCATTAAGCTGCTGCCGCTTTCTGTTTGAACGTACCTATGTTGGGATGATTCAGTATCTTCATTATTCGGACCTCCCTGAAGAGCTGTTGACACAGAGAAGACGATTCGTTTATCTTGCATGCTGGGGGTAGCACTTTTGGGGGACATTATCGCCAATAACACACACAAAAACAATCCCAGCCTATTCGTCTGGAAACCGGATTACGCTCTTAAGAAACATGAGAGGACCCCGGGATCGTGAGCCCACTGTACGGTGTAAAGCAATATGACAATATGACTGATGCAGTGACAATAAACCCCTCGCCAGCACAGATAAGGAGCAGAATTACTACTCAGCAGTCAGTGCAGCCCCACACACACACACACACACACACGCCACACGCACGCGCGCGCACACACGCAGCTCACAGGCTTCCAGCCAGTGAGGCATCTGCTCTGTAATGTAATCATCTTAACATGTAGGGAGGGGGGGGGAAAGGGCAGAAAATCACAATGCTGTTTCGTCTCCTTTAAAAACAAAGCAAAATTTTAAGATAATACTGATTAATTTCCTCGCAGCGGTATAAAACTAAAAGCGAAGCCCCCCTGTTTTCTCGAAGCGTCATGAGGGATCGTTATGAGTTATGATCGCTCACGAAGCGAGTTTCCTCCCTCTTGGCGTGAGCGTTTATGTCAGATAAGCTCTTGCAGCCACTTAGAGGTGCTGTTGAATCATTCACATCATGTTGATTCCTGGTCGAGCATTGCTGAGGCTGTCGAATAGATATAAAACATTGATTTGGAAAAAAAAAAAAAAAACACTTAGTGTAATGGGATCGGCTACTTGAGACAAAGCTGGGATTTTCTCCAAGCTTAAGTAACAATTTCTTCTCCTGTTGATTCCAGAAATGAGAAAACAATGGCGTGTGGAGTGTGCACGTGCCTGTGTGTGCGTGTGTGTACTGTACATGCGACTTCTGTGATGGTCTTTTGGGTCTTATATAAGAGTTGTGATAGTGTGTGTTTCTAGATCATCAAACACAGCCATTACACCAGTGCGGGCCGGGGCCAAACTGTGGGATCTCTCAGCTACAAGCGGCATCCAGTCACATGCAGGTTTTCTTTCTCTCTCTCTCTCTCTCTCTCTCTCTCTCTGTCTGTCTCTCTCCCCCCTCAATTCTTTCCTCAGTTTCTGTCTCTACATGCCCGCCTGCTCCTCTCTCTCTCTCTCAGACACCTCTCATCTCATTAGAGCAGGGAAACACACAGAGCGCACCGAGCTGCTGCAGAGGGCTTAGAAATAAGGCTAGAGCTCAATATTTTTTCGCCTTCCTCTCATTCAGCTGGTTTCAGGACAAGAAAAAAAAAAAAACCTCCAGCGCGTGACAGCGTAGTCCTGGTCTGAAGACGGCTCCCTCACAAATGTGATTTACTGAGTAGCTGTTGCAACGTAATGTTTGGTACATAGGCCCCAGCTGGGTCAGGAAATTACTCCACGCTGCGGCACATTTACTGAAGATTAAGACAATTTTAAATGTGTATCTTGTTAGTCAATTATTTGCCGGAGAAATGTTGAAATTCATGAAATTCATACATAAACACGCATAAAATATTGCAAAAATAATTGCATTATCAAGACTCTGCTTTTGACTATTTCAATAGTCTACCTAACTGCTACACTGCACATGCTATACATACATCTACTAAACTAACAAAAAAAAAAATCAAATTAACATTTAAGCATTATTAATGCCAAACCTCCACAATCTATGTTCTCTTGTGAGTGCTTGCTTCTGCATTCTGTTTCGAATGTGACATTTTTAAGCATCGTGCTGCATTTATAGTTTGAGTGTATTTTTGGCTCACACTTGTGTCCACAAAAAAAAAAAAAATAAAACCCCTGTCAGAGCAGCCTCCTGAGTGGCTCAGAATAAACACGCGTCCTGCGACCCAGCCCCCATATTCATGAGCTGCTGTGTCGGTCTGAGCGGCTCCCCCAGTGGTAACGAGACAATTAGAGTGGAAACACACTGACACAATAACCAGAAAATGTCCCCCAGTCTACTAAGAAAGACAAAGGTCGCAGCAACAGTTCAGGCGCCTGAACATGTGACGCATCCATCAAGACAGAGATTCCTTATCATTATGAACGAGTGACGGACTGAAGAGTTGTCTTATCTTAATGTCTGCCTCTTCATCTCTCTCTCTCTGTTGTTTGCGTCATTGCCCTAAAGCCCCCTCACATGGGAAGCACGCGTGCAGCCACTTGGAAAACAAAAATTAGAACAAATCTGACAAAGGCTGCGGAAAACAACAACAACAAACACAGTGGGCGTCGATACGAGCTCAATGGGGACCCTGACATCATGCAGGCCGACACCACACAATGAGCTGCAGATCTTTGATCCAGTCGTGTATTAACGCCAATAATATCTACAGGCACA
>CAESWR010000136.1:1627938-1638234 GCA_903171835.1 Mullus surmuletus | reverse complement strand
CATGAACAGAGAGCAGCAGCACACTCAAACCTCATTCCACACTGACAAACAGGATCAGAAAATGTAGACGGGGGTGGGGGCAAAATATACCTTGGGGGTATTTTTGCATGGCGATTTTGCAGTTTTGATGAGGAGTGTTGCTCTGTGAGGCTGCCTGACAAATAAAAAATAGCAAAATGGAGTTGAACATGAATGGATTCTTTATCAAGCGGGGGTTTTCCTTTGCGGACTTTGGTGATCAATCACAGTGCGCTGTGGGCTATGACTAAATGATGATGTGATTGCATGCAGAAAAAAAATTCAGCACTTGGATTAGATGCCCTTTCTTCCAAAGAACTCTTCAACCTCTGCTTGTCACGCATGTAAAGACGCCTGAGTCACCGAATCAATAACTAGGCCTGCCTGTTGCCCGCATCCGCCTCTAGAAATATCCTGCTCAGCCATATTTAACCATGGAAATGTGCACCGCAGCGATCAATGTATTGTCCGGGGCGGCGGTGTTGCAGAGCTTCAGTGATGACGATATAAATTATGGCAAATCCATTTTCATAAAGGGAGACTTCCTTCTTTAAAAATCCATTTATTGGTGGAATTACTGAGCCGCCCAGACACGCTCAAGGAACAAATATGATATAGACTTTTTAAAATGAAAACGCCCCAGATGAAGAAGTCCAACATCGAAATATGAAACATTAAATATCTACCAGAGATGCAGTTGTCACGCCCTGTAAATCCCCCGGGTAGTTTTCAATTCTTGCTCTCGGGTACGGAATTTAATTTAATTTTAGCCACCATGGTGGGACGTAAAGCAGCGGCACTGCATTCCCCAAGGAACCGGAATGTGAACCACTGGATGACAGTGTTTTTGTTTCCAGCTCAGATGTTCATTTTCCCAGATAGAATTCCCAGAAAAAAAAAAATGCTGAATCAAAGTTTGATGCTGTCATGATGATTAGTCACGTTGAGTTACGCGCCCGTGCTTCATCGTGATGAGACGTGGCGGGGTCATTCATGAAGTGGTCGAGCTATGTTCTCTGCTGTCAAAACAAGAACTTCATCAACCTGCCGAACTTTGCTGCCTCCATGTAAATGTTTGCTTGGTGGAGCAAGAACCAGACTGTTCCACACGTCCAGCTCTTATCAACAAATGTCTCCACTGAGTTATGGCTGCGCGAAATAAGTGGGGGATACAACTTTTTTACTTTTGATACAATACCGATTGCCCTGAGTACTGGCCGATACCTATCCGATACGATACCAGCATTAACCATACATACTTTTATTACTTATTTCGTAGCATGGCATGTTAGAAAGTGCCTGATCAAGTGATATTATTCAAACAGAGAACAATAGGCAGCAGTAGCTATGAAAAAAACGGACCCATCTATTATCAACCAATGGGTTACATACATTTTAACCGTAAACATAAGAATATTCTACATAGAAGTAATAGAGCGGAGTCGGGAATGGACTGCTTGTATCAGAGTGCTCATATCGATTGATATCGATATAGTCTGATACTTGTTTTTTTGGGAGTGCCTATATCGGACCAATATCTGATATCAATATCGGATAAGGACACCACTGAAGATAAGGACAACTGAAATGAGTAAAATGAGTTTTGTTAGAGTAAGAGGAAGGTCAATACCAGTAACACTGGTGTTTTTTTGGGCACTTATGGTCCAAAACGCAAAACTCATCAGGTGGGATGTGACATCACAATGTATGAGCCCCAAGTGTTTTAGAGCACATGTTTATGCAGAAATGTTACAAATCATACCTTTAATGCAGCTATAGGGAGGGCTTTCACTAGGATGTTATAGGAAACAAAGTCAATCAGATAATTGATTCAGTGGAGGAGACGGCTGCTGCATTACAAGGCGAGCTTCTGCATTGCAGATAGTGTTCGTGTATACCGTTACAGCGATCTATAGGACTGGGTGGGGAAGACATTCAACCGTGCGCTTATGTTCTATTACGGCAAACAAATACATCTCTGCACTCTGATACACACCCACATCAAATATAACAAATGGCACACAGACAGTGAAGTGCGTACAAGCTGTTAGAACAGCCCCCCTCTCCATTATAAAACACCAGGAGACGTCTCCAGATATTGACCCTCTCAGATCTACTGCAGCTGACATCTGAAAGGCCCACTGAATTATTAATCGGAGAGACCCGATTGGTCCGCAGCCTCACATGATACGTCTGCCCGGCTACGTTCATCACCTGGCAGCGGACAACCCGACCCACAGGGTATGTAACCACTCATGACCTAGACAACGCCCGGATCGGTGAAGTCACAGTCAGTTTATACTCGCAACCTTAAAGGCACACACACACGCATGCACAAATCCACACACGCGTGCGCGCTACGCCCTCAAATGTTCATTACTCCTCAGTGTGTGCACAGATTAGAAACCACATAATAGGCTGTTAAACAAACGAGCCCGCACAATGAAATGAATCTCGGACAGATTAGATGAGTGCGGAGCAGAGAGCTTCCAATTCTCACAGCGTCTCTGCACTGATTGACTGAAGAATTGCAGTCGGATCCCATTAAGATCCAAGACAATTGCAGATGTGCTTTGCCTGTGGAGAACAATGCCGGGAACAGAATCCGACTAAAATGGCTTGATTGGATAAGAAAATGTTCCTTTATTGCAAAATTTGCGTGAAGGATTTCAGCCACGAGAAGAATCTGGGCACACATTAGTCATATAAAATGACACTCTGATTGGTTCACTCAACAGTTACGACAGAAATATACCACTTGCTGGGAAATTTGGAGGGAAATTGGTTTTTATTTTGTCATTAACACAATATTTTTTAACCTTGGTGACTTCCAGCCGGGAGATCCAGGAGATCCATCAAGACACAAACTGACATTTTCTGTAGGTGTGGTAGTGAGTCATCGAAGCAGTTGCTTCGCAACTTATTCATCTTTTGCAAAACACTGAAATTCAAAAGAGGTTGAGCCGTGCCACGATAATGTCATGACCATGAACGAGAATTCCCGTCAGTCAGCCACATTATTTTTAGATGGAAAACTCACAGTAGGTGATGTTGGCCGCTCTCCGACCACGCGGTCTAATCTAGCACGGGGGATTGTATGGATGTGTGTGTATGTGTGTGTGTGTTTAATCAGCAGAAAGAGCTGGATTTGGACTCGGTAATCAGGAAACAGTCCCAAACCCTTCGCTGTAATTGGTTATGACTGCTAGACAGGGGTAAGTGACAAACAGGCGGACAGGGGTATTTTTAGCCGCTCCCGACCACAAACCAACAGAGTTGAGAGAGGAGGAGGGAATGGGGAGGAGGGGGATTAAACAAGCCTTGTGGTCTCTCTTGACTACATCTGATTACATTATGTAAAACAGCACATCCTACGTTCAAAGAGTAAAGACATAAAAGGCAGAATTTACGAATTGAAAAGCCAGGATGCTGCGACGAGGTCCACGGAACACCGAAAGGACAGGACGGGACGGGACAGAACTCACCTTTTGTAGACTGGTGGGATTCAGCTGGGTTTTATCTATAATCTTCACCGCCACCTAGAAACCAGACAGGGGGACAAAGACGGGAGAGGAAATGGAGGATGGGGTGGGGGTAGAGACAGGGAGATAAAAGATAACACAAGTGTCAAAACTAATTCTTGGTTTGCAGTCGTGTTTTCGGTCAAACAGCGCGACAAAAAGCCTGCGTTTGGGAATAAGCACCGCTCATTATTTTACCACGCCGCTGCTGGGCGGCTTTGTCAAAACATGTCACAGACGAATCCTTGAACACACCTTAAAAGCGCTCCTATTCAGCTGCCTCTGTGAGAAGACGACGCTTTGATTGGCAGCCAAAAAAAAAAAAAACTCAAATATTGGCTCGTTTGTTCCTGATAATGAACATGACACATTTCGGGTGCAAAAGGCAGACAGACGGAGAAAAGCACAAGCAAACTGTTTGGAGGCCGGCGTGGGCGGCGTTAGCATATATGACTCTGCGGGTCGGCGAGCTGGCGTGTTTTCTGGACAGCGGCCTGATCCATCCATCTTAATAATCGCCCCAAAGTGCACGCTGGAGCAGAACCCCCCCCTGCTCGCCTTCACTTTCCGGAGCTCAGCAGCTTTTGGGCAGAAGCCGTGAGGGTCCCGCTGAGGCACGCTGCAGAATCACTCGGATCCTTATACATTATTACTCTGCTGGTGCTTTTACGATATGATGCAATAACCTCCAAATTCCACATGCTGGCCCTTTTTCATTTGTTGCTGTTGTTTGCGCAAAATGATTCAGCGTTTATTTGAATCTCTCCTCCTCCTCAGAGCGCCGTTACCGCACCGTCTTTTTTAGCCAAGATCGGTTGTTGGGTTGGTTGGTACAAACCGCTGGGGACGGCCCTGAGGGGCAGCGGTTTTCAAACTCTTGGAAGCCAGACCGCTCTAAACGTGCTAGCGATTAGTCTTTGTTTCACTGTTTGCATGTGTCAACAGTTTAAGGAAAATATACAGACGGCAATTCTCACAAACTCGCTTTTAAGTGTAAGTGAACCTTGAATCAAAAAACACTAGAATGCATTTTCTTTCAAGTTCTTGGTTCGATTCATGTCCTCGTTGAACTTTCTGACCGCATATGCTCCTTCATAGTTTTCTCATCCACATGATGTATTGGCACATTATAATCTTATTATAATGTCGTTTTGAGAACTTGAATAAAGGAAAATGCAGCGATGAGTTATTGTCTACTCTATTTACAAGGCATTATTAACATAATGCTTGACAAAAACGTATATAATTACAACTCCACAATGTTCCTTGTGCAGTTTTGCAGGGCTTCTATCAATTAACAGATTGGGCTCATCAATTCGGTTGTATTCCTACGAGCTTTTGACAATGAGATTGCATCCCCTGACCTCTCCAGGGAGGGGGGGGGGCGGGGGGGTGCTATGAAAAATCCCCTCAGGAGTGTCACCATGAAAACATTAATCGCTATTCATAAAACCTCCATTACTGTGACTCCGGCCTTATGGGAGCTTAATAAGCATGCTTCAGTGGATAGACACTGCGAGTCGAATCCCAAGCAGGAGGGGGTCGGGGGGGCAGCAGGAAGCAAATGCTGAGTCATGGTGGAGAGAATGCATGTTATTCATCCCCAAGCAGGGTTTTCCTTAAGCCCTACAAGTTGGTGCTGGGACATTTAATTTCATGCAAGCCTGGCAGCTAAACTGCATAATGACAGCGATGTTGTGGCTGCGGGATAAGTGTGTGTGTGTGTGTGTGTGGGGGGGGCTTGCAACGACACAACAGTTTTAGGAACTCAGGTGTGTCTGAATGTGTGATTGCTGCCCTTGTTTTCACTCTATTGATCCAACTTCCCCCCCTTTTGTTTTTTGCTCCCTTTGAGAGAGATATTCGTTACGTTCTGTAGCCGCGGCGACACACCACCGGTTCCCTTTTGAGTTGAAAGATGCGATGAGGGTACGGACGGCGCCACGGCAGGATCGACTGCGTGCCGATTGTTGCCGTATCCTAATGGATTTGAGGGTGAATAATTAAGCTCTGCAACGGCAGAAGGGCAACGCGCACGACTGTTAATTATTCAGCGCATGTGTTAACACACGGTCCATATGCTTGTCACCAAATACGCGGCGTCTTGCCGGCAGAAAATACACAAACTTGAATATTTATAGGGACGCGGAAGGTAAAGTTGGTGGTTAAGTGCCAGAGCGCTTTGCGTGTTCATCTCTGCTTACCCCGCAAGCTCTTGTTTTTTTCTCTGTCTGTTTAAAACTACAAGGTCATGTGGCTGAGGGGGAAGAATTTTAGCATCACGCCATTGAAATTAAGCTGTTTCAGGTGAGGCTGGGGGATGTTTGGAGAGATGGACCTCATTTACAAATTCTGACAAACAATTTTGAAACAAAATGTTTCTTTTGGATCATTTACACTTGGCAAGGGCCAACGAAGAACTCTAGCTCAAGCTATTAGTCAGATCTGTTTTACTTGAGCAGTATCCTCAGCACAGGACACTATAAGTACTGAAATAAACAAAATAATATTACTTACTTCACCAAATTGGCAGATGATTTTCAACTATTGGCTGATAAATCAATGCATTCCTCTACACAAGGAATATATACACTGTATATGTAAAACAGACATGGCATTTATCGCTCTAATAATCGTGATCATACTTGCTAAACAGCCGCTGCGTAAAGTATGTTTCCCTTTCTGCTTTTAAGCCGCACATCTATATTTGATCTTTCTTCCTTGTTTGTTCTCGGGTAGCACGCAAGAGTACACAAGAGAGCCACCAGGAGCTGGAGCCAGATTACAGAGTACGTCACAATGCACTCTGCCTGACGGCCTGCAAAACACGGCCCGATGTGTTCAAAATCATAATGTATAATCGAATTAAATGCAAATGGAACGACCTGCGTGTAAAAACTTAGGGATTCAATCAGATGACACTCGGCCCGAGTTCAAAATGTTAAGGGAATAAGATGATATTGTGATTTCTGAAGTACAATATTTCACGGAAAATTGGTAAATTAGATTTGTGTGTGTGTGTGTGTGTGTGGGGGGGGGCATCACAGGACATAAAAATGAAGATGCGTCAGTGTGTGTGTGTGTGTGGATCTGTCATGTTGCTGCTCCATTTCCTTCTCGCCTTTACTCTCCGTGAGACGTTTCTGATGTTTTCCTCCCGAGATAAGCTCTTTTTGTCCGAGCAGCGGTGGTCAGAGATTGGCATCGGTTTTACTGGGTCGTGTTCGTTCCACCTGTTCTCGCTCTCTCGCTCTGATCCGTGTCTCTGCATTCTGATGAGCCAGCAAAAAGCACACAAAGCGGCGTCTGACCTTCTCTGCATACCCCAGCCGGCATACCCAATACGCCTGTTTAACATTAGTATTAAAAGGACATTGGGTGGAGCGAAAGGACTCGACCTGGGAGAATATGTATGCCCTCTGTGCTTTTAATACGGCTCAATGAAACTCGGAGGATTAATGGGACGCAAGTGGCTAAAAAGAATAAACAGAGGATGTCCGAGGTCCATTACACCCGTCAGTGAGCGACCCGCTGAGTGAAAGACCGTCAACAGATCGCAGGTCCTTGCTTTCTCCTTTGGGACACGGGAGCTTTAATTACAGACGCACCCAAGCGGGCATTTGTCCCACTGACAGGTTGGCAAGTGTATGACTGTGTAAGTGTGTAAGAGACAGAGTGACAGACAGAGGCACTGTGAGTCTTGATCCATACACACTAAAACGGAGTCATAACTTGGAGCAAATCAAGTTATCTCATATAAGATTTCATGAGGTGGGAAAATTATTGTATCATCTTTGTGTTGCTGCTCAGTTAGCTGTATAAAACAGTGAGGGAAAGCGCAAATGTGAGTCGTTTTTCCTTGGAATGATCAAGAATAGCAACACAGCATCGGTTATCGGTGTAATCAGCTTAAAAAGTGCTGATGCAGCCATCAGATAAAAGTGACGTCATCGACCGTGCACACACGGCGTTCAGCTGTGTGGAACTATTGTCATCCAGAACAGCAGGAAAACTTTTGGAAAAGTAGCAAAGACAATGTGGTTCTTAACTGAACAAATTATAAACTGCACTTGTACATATTGATATCAGATTAAAAAAAACAATATCATGCATCCCTTGTTTTTTCTTGAGTGGGGCCTGGAATGTTTTGCAATGTCAATATTAGACGCACACAACAAAAAGTCCAAACACCTCTCTCACCTCTCGTCCAGTCAGGACATGCCGTGCCAGCTTCACCTTGGCGAAATTCCCCTTCCCGATGGTCTTGAGGAGGCGGTAGTTGCCAATATGCGGATGCTCCTCCGTTGAGGTGAAGGAGTTGCGACATCGCGGCAGGCTGTGGCGACTTGCGGACTTGGTCGGCGGAGCCGGGGGTTCATCCACCGACGAGTGCTGCGGAAGAAGCCACACGTGTTGAGATCAGCGGCATCCCACATCCCAAAAACCTCAACTCGGATTTACAACATGCGACACCATGAGCTTGTGAACTCCTCCGGCCTCACTGTTGCTGCTGCACACATAAAAACGATGCAGCAGAATGCGGCAGCGGAGGCTCGAGTGCCAAAGCTCTGCAATCAAAGATGAACCTATTAAGTGATTTTCAACTCTGACAAGAGGATCTGATGTTGTTACGCCTGCTTGTGTATGTGTGTGCCTGCTCATATAATAGTGCCAGAACTCTTCTTCTTGGTACTCAAAGTGGAATCATGTGGGAGAAAATTCTCCCTTCTCTGCCTGTGACACGTTAACCTCCTAACCTCAAGACCTGATCGGCCACGAGACAAGATTCAACAGCAGAGGGAGAGCGCACCAATTTAACCGTGAGCTTTTTAAAAGTATGCAAATGCAATTTCCAGTCAAGTCTCGTTACAATGAGCCGGCGCCGATAGCAACAAGCGTCCCTGTGATATGGCATGTGAAGGTGAATCAGGAACAGCTTGCTGTAAGTACAGCGCTGGCACGAGCTACATGCAGTCCCCGCTGCTCTGTTTCCTGTGCTCTTCAACAGCTGTTGATGTCAGTCCAGGTCAGAGATCCCATGATCCTCTGCTCCCGAGTACCACACCCAGCCAGAGAATAAAGCCTCGGTCTGGTTACCCAGGCTACCCTGCTCCCGTTTCACCGTGGGGGGGGAAACGCTACACCCTGCAGGGTGCGCATCCCCTCAGCTGGGCCCGCATCCTAACAGAGGGAGAGTTTCACCGCGGGCTTCAAACACTCCCCAGTGTCAATGTGTGTACGCGCATGTGTGTGTGCAAGAGAGTGACGGGCGGGAAGATGATTTGATTATATGCCAGTCAAAGTCAGCATCCTCGTTTCAAATGCACCAAATCATTCTTAGATGTCCATGACGGCGCAATCTGTGCGGCACGTCACTGCTTCGTGCACATCTGCAGCTGGTAAACACCCGCTGTCGTGACTCCTCTTCACCTTTAAAGCAGACATGGCGGGCCACAGGAACACACACGCCTCGCCCGGCTCAAAAAATCAACAGAGGGGAGCACTATGAAAGTCAACCCCTGGCTTCATTAATACATTGTTTGCTCCCCTCGACCCTACATTCATTCCCAAACATACACAAAGATGTCAGCACACCCTGACGTTAGGCCAGATGATAACAAATAAAAATAAATAGCACACCTGCGCAGACACACACATAGAAACACAAAAAGCCAGCAGAGAGCTTCTTCTATTTTGCTGCACTAAAAGCCACTCGTCTCTGAGTAATAAGCCATTATGCAATGCAGTTCAGCTGCTAGTGGGCCCTGGGGCTGCACGCCGGAGTCCGGCGGAGGCAGGCTGGCTGCTCGGGTCGGGCTTTAATAGCCGCCTCACAGTCTACAGCTATTCTCTGCGTCAGGCAAAAGCCACTTTAGACAGCCGGACGGTTGCATTAACACTCCCTTAAGCTGGTGCATTGCAACAAGAGAACGATCAGGTAGATGTAAACTCGTGCGTGTTTTCAGAGGGTAGGTTTTACAAACTTGAGGAATTTCCAGTGAGCTACACCTGAACCCATGCACATCATCGGGGCATTTTTTTCCACACACAGCTTCCAGGCTCTTTCCATTGTAGCCTGAAACACAAGGAGGCTTCAGTCTGTGCCTCGTCTTGTTTCCAGGAATGGGAAGAAAAAACAAAAAAAGAGCCTGTCAGCATAGCAGCCCCTCAACTCAAAGCAGCCACTCATCTCCTCCATCCCTATCTTTATTAGAGTGATGAGCTCTGCGCGCGCACGAGGAGCGAGCGTGCACGTGCAGCGCGAGGGCGGTCGTTCATAAACATCCGCCGTGAATGACGCTTACAGACGCCTTTTCTGCCCGTAAAAAACGCGTCTGTGGCGGCCTGGATTGTGCACAAAAACACCCTCCTCTTCCTCCTCCTCCTCCTCCTCCTCCTCCTCCTGCCGGCCGTGCAGTGACAACACAGCCCCGGTAGGTGATGGATGTCACATTGCGATGCTGCCATTGAAAAAAAAAAAAAGAAGTAGGGCGCCCCCCCCCCCATTCCCTCCCTCTCTAAATACCGACGCCGCGTGAACCAGAAAATGCCCCCACGCTGGCACGAGTGGGAGCCGCACCATTTTCCACGCAGGCCACACAGGCGGGCGGCGTTGAGCCCGCGGAGCGCCGCGCACACTGACGCAGTGCGTTGCGGAGGCTAGCTGGTTATTGTGTAGCCTGCCGCCACAGAAACTAGGGCAGACAGCGGCCAAACCGCGCCTTCCTTCGAGGTTATTCCACGCTGTTACCCCCCC
>CAESWR010000136.1:1585563-1599253 GCA_903171835.1 Mullus surmuletus | reverse complement strand
GGGGGGGATTCCTGTGAACCGCTCCAAAAACCGCTGCGGATTCGGTTGTTGTTCCGTTAAGGTGAGCATCTTTTCTCGCTGTTTTCTGTGTGTGTGTGTGTTGAGAGAGTGCGGTGTCATCCCTTACCTGAGATTACCTGCAGATTTTTTTACCCCCCCCTCCCGCTGCGCTGAAGAAAACGTCTCCGTGTGTTTTGTTGTTGTTGTTGTTGGAAAAATCCGGGTGCGCACGACGCGGAGCGCACTGCGCGGCGGATCTCAGACGGCTGTGGGAGCGCAGGCAGCACTTGTGATGAACATGCGGTTCGTGCAGTGTGACATGCTGGGGGCGGTGTACCGGGCAGGTTCAGCTCTGGCTGCTCCCCTCACCGGAGAGCAGCTCCCCATCCGCAGGCTGCAGTGGCTCCCTCTATGGACTGACGGCGAAAAAATCCTACCTACAATCCCTTTGATTGCCAGGAAACCATATGGCATTGCTTTACTTATTGGTTAAGAGTGAAAGTGCCCATAAAGTATGCAAAGCTTTGATTTATTGACGCTTATTATTGTTCACTTGATGCCCCTAGATTCATTGGGAATAAGTTTTAACGCCCCTGGAGAGACTTCCATGCATATGTGTGTGCTGTTTTATTTCTAAGGTCCATTTCAGTACACAGGACCTCAACCTGCATCAGCCCTTAAAGTCAGGGTTCGTGTGCAGCAGGTGGCAAAATCCAATCATATGTCTAAGACCTCTGTCAGCAAGCGCTACATTAGTCTCTAATACATTTCATGGTGTTTACAAGATGCCTGCGCTTCAGGAACATCTGCTGGAATTGGCACCGCTTCCTGGATTTCCCATGGGTGAGGAGACAGCAAGCGATTGTGTGTACGCATGCGAGCGTGCCAACAGCTCGCTGATATGAGAGGATAGAGGAGGACTTGGCACCACCTTCTTTTAATGCTGACCTTGTGACCTTCCCTCGGAGGGTGTGGATGACAGCGGATTGCGGATACATCCTGCATGGTGCCATATCCTGTAGCTGTGGACTCGAAACTTTTTCGCAGGCGAATCCAGATCTTTTTTCTTCCAAGATACAAACCCAGTGTGTACTTTTAATCCGAGTATTTGATGTGTAATCATCAAAAGTGTACGTGGGTTAAACATATAGGAGCTGGATAAGGGGTTGCAAAGATGACAGAAAAACCATGAGACACAAGTGCACACTTGGCTAAATGAAACAAACAGAAACTGTGCAAAACTCTTGACTCAAGTGTTTATTTTGCTTGGCAATCTTCTCCACTGTGCAGAAAAAGAGGCAGAGACATTAAGGTGAAGCCCTTAAGTAATCAAAGCCATTTTTATAGAGATTAATAGAGGATGTTATCTCATACTGATGAGAGAGGATGAGAACACTCCCTGTGGTCCTATTCCTCACTAGAACCAGAGATGGAGGCGCTTACACACCCCGTTGCATCCCTAAGTGTGAGAAATTTTATTTAAGTCAAAGCTCTCATAAGCCATCTCTTCCTGACATTACAAAAGCACAGATTTATAAAGATACGATAAGGATTTGGATTCAAACGAACACTTGGTGTGGCGTTTGCTCTTGTGTGTCCCATCTTGAGTGAAGACCGTCACACGCTGCACAGCACAAAGACAGAGTGATCGGTTGGTCCAGACCTTAACTTAAGTACCACTTTGAGTTTCCCAACATCTCCCAGGATGACATACAACATACAAACACACAATAATATGGCATTTCCCCATCACAATTGTATAAAGTACATCGTCGCTGAACAGCCCTTGGAGCTGAAATACAAAATGAAAACTCGACTGCAGATTAAAATACCAAGGCGGTGCATTTTTCAGACCGTAAGAGGAGCCGGTATTCCGTGACGTTTCTTTCGATGCTGAAGGCAATGCATCAGGTACTGTTGGCTATGGAGTATCAGCCAATCAGTTCCTGATGCAGTATCATCCACATCAGAAAGCTCTTCCTTCATCCCGACATCAGTGCCAGGGAAACCCGGGTTGAGCAGTTTACAACACATTTCGCTCCCGCAATATCTGCTAATGGTGAAGGGAGAGAATATGAAAATAACCCAAACTCGTAAAAAACATGCCTTTGTTATTCTCTTCATTCTGGCATAATACAATAGCTGATACTGTACAGTACACATCATTGTAAGTCAAGATGGCAGCAGAAGCATCTGGAAAGTGAATTCATGCAAATTCAAAATGGGCATGCATTATGAAAGAGCTGCAAGAAATGAGGCTGCACTTCAAAAGACTGTCGAAAAGATTTTTTTTTCAAAGTGGGGAACGGGGGAAGCCAGAGGAGGAAGAGCAGACAGAGAGGGTATCTGTGAAAGGCGCATGTGTAATTGCAGTGACATCTTCATTGAGAGCCCTCCATCTCTTTCCTGTGTGCTCCAAAGGGCGTCGCTGATGCCGGTCGATGGGGAGAGCAGCCGAGGCGCCGTGTTTAGCATAATCCCAGAGGCCATTGTGAGAGGAGCTAGTGAACGACTCACAGTTGCCAGCTGAGATTTCACCAAAACACAGCAGAACATGAGGAGAAAGGGATGGGACAGGGAAATCAGAGGTGGAGGAGGGGCAGGGGAATAGAAAGGGCCGCAACGACCTTTCACAAATATTACATTTCTCGGCGGGATTTTGCCGAGTCATGATGGCAGGACAGCTGTAGGACCAAGGCTCTCATGGTACAGTCTTCAATTCAGTGTAAAACCCTTTTTCTTCCAGGTGGACAGCACCTGTTGTTCAGCACTGAAACTCAATAATCATTCAATAATCCCCGATTTTCTGTTTGGACTTGCATGGCATAAATAGGTTACGCAAAATGTCTTATTGCAACACCATTGTGTTAGGATTGTTACCATAGTCCTCTTTGATCACCTTCTCACGCACCCTCATAGTTTAAGATCCAACCTTTTCTAACAGTCTGCATAGTAGTGAGCTAGTTACCTTGTTTATCGTACACAGGGGTTTGAAAACAGTTTGTCAGACAAACTGCAGAATCTCTCCAGGTGATTGTGAGAATATAAAGCACCTTCACAGTTGCCTGCAGAGATTACTCAGTCGGCCCCTTGATTCGTCACTCGCAGTGAGCCGTACGAACGCTCGCACACGTTCGCCTGTGGTGGGTACATGTTAAATGTATAAGAGTCAATTGGCAGCAGATGGTTAACACCGATCAGGATAAAAGACCAAGCTTTGACCCTGCTCCCCCCTCCTGCCGTTCCAAAAGGTCCTGGGTTACCATGGTGACCAGGCCACGGCACGTGCCTCCCTTTGTTGGGCCGTATCCTCCAGGGTCAGCAGCATGCTCGGCTAGAGGTCAGATGTCAGTGCGGCCTCTCTCGCAGGTCACCACTCGCCAGCCCCTCAGCCTTTGACCTCGGCAAACACTGAAACAAATTGAGAGGTGGGGGGCGACAGGATGAGATGGTGACAAACATTTACTTGGTACTGCAACGAGATCCGGACTGAAGAAAAGCAGCTGAACTGAAGCAAATGTGCTTGAGGTGAATTGGTGCATGGGCCATGTACAGTATGCTGGTTAGTAACTCTGCATGCTACAGTATGTCTCCCTCTTGTGGCAAAATATGACACTCTTGAAAAAATTCATGTGGGATGCTGACTTGATTCAGAGTGTGGCAGCGACATTCAGAATAAGGCAAAACCCCTATGTACTACCACTCCCATCCACAAAATTCAGGTTAAACAAAAAACTTCCGCCAACTCCTCCTCTCTCCCCTCACGTTTGTCTGCTACTTCTAGAATCCAACACAGCCGTTTACATTTAATTCATCCACATAGTACTCATAGCCTCGCAGTTTGTGCTTGAAAAAAAATCCTCTTGACTTATCTACATCCTCCTCAATTAACAAAAGATTATTATCTATTGCCGTTTAACTGACCAAATCAGACATATGTCCACACATTTCGCGAAGGCTGCTCTAACCTAAAGGATGAGCATTTTTTTTCTCCAGTGAGCTTCCACTGAGTTTTGGGATATTCAGGTCATCGAGTTGCAAAGTGTTGCTCAGGCGTTGACAAAAGAAAAATCTTAAGTTTATTAAACGGAACAGGCTGACAGTCCACACTTTGTTAGGCAGTGAATGAACAGAGTGGTTTTGACAGGCCTAACCTCTTAAGCTTCGGGTCCCACTGAGCTCGGCACAGCTAGAGCTAAATGCCATCTGTCCCAACATCATGAGCCCCCCCCACACCCCCCAACCTGTCCCCATACAGTTTAGCATAAAAATCATGCAATGCTGCTATTAAAAAATGAATCATTCCAGTCCTGTGTACAAAAACAAAAGAAAAATTCTAAAGACATTTGAAAGATTTTCAATTTGTCCAGGTTAACAGGCAAACAAAAGCTCTGCTTGTAATTCACAAGATTTGGATCTTAAAAGGAACGAGGTATGTACTGATTGTCAAAAAAAAAAGTTTTCTGTTATGACTAATGGAGTTACTGAGAATTTTTTTTCCAAAAAGCAACAAAAGAACAAGAAAAAAAAGTTCTGTACGTCTCCTGTAGCCTTTCTTTTCAGTGGACACCTGCAGCCGGCATTGGTGGCGACTCCTCGCTTGGCTGCATAGTTAAACCTGAACATAAAGAGCGGGACAGGCCGGGCGCTGGCAGATCAGAAAGGGAAGAAAAAGTGAAACTTTTCGTAAACTTTGAATAACACCATTGTGCTGCGACTTCTCTTAATATTTCAAAGGTTTGCCATTTCTGCAAAAAGCCGACTTGAACTTGAAGCTGGAAAGGGCTGCGCCATGCGACACATTCCTGTCATGGACGACCTGTTCACATCATTGTTTTCTTCAGTTAGTCTCTCTCTGTGACTCATCAATGGCCATTTGAAATTCTGTCTTGAACAAGTTCTTTTACGCTTTGCTGACCTCCGCATACAGGGGAGAACAATAAAATAATGATATCACCATATGAACTTTAGTCCCTGGCCTTTCACAGTGCTGTCTGCTCCGTTAGCTGTCATCTAACGTTAGGAGCAAAACACGACCCCTGTGCCCCTGCTGCCAATGTGTGTGCTTAAGCACTTCATTAAGGCACTGGACCTCCACTGTACAAGCAATTGTCTTCCCCTAACACAAAGACTGACGCATTGTATCAGTTGGAGGTAAATTTATCAAAGGAGGCCAATACAATGGACAGAGCAGTCCAAATTATGAGACAGGTCTGTAAGGGGCCTCCTGGTGAGCCATATTGTACTGTTTGTTGATGGTCCAGTTGGGGCCGACTGATGTGGGGTGAGACACAGATGAAGTGTTTGTATGAGAAAGTGTGGAGGAGAAAAAAAAAAAATCTCTATGTTCACTATATCAAGCTTTAAACGTGAATGCATGTGTGTGAGTGTGGGAGCCGCTGCTGGGGTTGTATTTATGGGACCATGCTGGGAAATGCAGCGAACCCACGGACCTCAGAGGTGCACACTGACTAAAGACAATTGGGATCTCAGTGAACTGATGTGACATGTGTGTTGGTCCCAGCCTTTTCCGTTAGAGGGGTCTCACTGTAGAGGTGAAAGGATAAAAAATGAATAAAAAAAAATAAAATAGAGGGAAAGAGGGATGGCAGGATGCACCCCACCTCGTGCTGCTGGAGCAGAAGCAGTTGGAGGTAGAGAAAGCAGAGATGCAGAAAATGAGGGTGGGCCCGTCTAAGATGCAGCACATAGGCTATGTCGGACATTTACACGATATGCAGTTAAAGACGAGCAAATGTGATTTATACAGAAAAAGTAGTATCATCCTTAGTGCTGCAATGGCCAGAAGTCCTAAAAAATGCTTCAGCAAAATCCCAAACATTTTCCAGTCCCTTCATCTGAAATGTGAGGAAGTTTTGCTCTTCTCATCTGCTTTACGTCATTCTGAGCTAAACAGCTTTGATTCTGCACAACTGGCTGGACGGAACCAAACACATGGCGCAACCAATAATGAGAAGAGATCATTAGTCTCGGTCTGAGCTTCAGTCTGCTAAAAGGTGGTCGGGAAAAAAAAAATTTCACATCAACACTTGTCTTTTGTGGTTTAAGTGTAGTGGAGTTTTTAATTTAGCAGTAGCTCAGCGTGGGATCTGCTGCTACTTAGCTCCTGCACTGCAGTCGCGGGCGAAATGGGCCCATGCCACAAATACTACCGTCTGTCCTCCTTATATTTACATCCCATCTCAGTTATTGGGCTCATAATTCCTTCACACAATCCTATATCGCGTTCACAAACACACACGGCTGACTACAATTATAATTTCATATGCTCGAGTGTATCAGCCACCGGAGCAATTTTCTGCCATTTAAATGTGAATTTATGTCTCATGAAAATGAGCGAGGAGTCGATTCAGGCCCACTGGAGTGCTGGCCTTTTCCCAGGGAGCATTGTGTTATAGGCCTCCGGTCATTTCGAAGGTCCCTGTTCATCACCTTGTTTTAACACACAAGCACACACGCAAACACACACACACACGCTGAGGATTCACCATCCTAAAATCTGTCCTTAATCTTAAAAGTAACTTCTAAATTTAAAACCTGCCACAATATCAAACGGTATCTCAAAGCGTTTCGGCGTACGTAGAAAATTACGCCAACGCTCTTAAAAAAATATGCGGCCTCATTGGCGAGTTCTTTTTTGTTTTCACTCAAATGCTTTCAGACCACCTTCGGATGATCAAAGCCCTATTTTACCTCAAATACTTTGAATTGGTTTCCTGAGCACCACAGCAACATTTCTTTTTTTTGGGGGGGGAATTTATGTTAATCAGAATATGGACTCACCTTGGCCCAACACTGTTCAAATCTCCGGTAAGTTTGAGAAAAGATTATTTCCCTCAACTGAGAGGTATTCAGCTTTACAAGGACATCTCTGTGTCTGATAGCTAATTAAAAAATTGGACAAAACATTCAATTAGTGCTGTTTCACGGGATCGGTTATTGGCTGTTTAATTGGCCACATCACCACACTGCAAGCAGTAATGTGTGACCTTTATAAAGAGCATTTCTTGACAAGCGACGCGCATCACTTCAGCAAGCCCCCATCAGAGGGCAGGTTCCATTCTACAGCTGAAGGGGGGGAAAAAATGGTCTTGATAGGCACTCCTGCGCAATGTGGCAAAACACTCAATCGCTTTTAAATTTCTTTGGCTACTCGGATACAGAATGAAAAGAGTCGCTCGCTGTTATCGCCCTGCTCATGCTAAAAGTTGGTCATGCCCCCCCCCCCCCCCCCCATGTGCTTGCCAAAGTAGTTTAGCAGATAAATATGAAGTGAACGTCTCAGCTGATCAAACGATGGTTGAAAGACAAGACCTTGACCACATGATCAATCGTCGGCTCTTATCATAATAACGGGCACACCTGCTGTTTTTCACACGCCCTTTTCAAAAACCTTTGCCAGCATTGCAAAACGCACAAAGTGGCTCTATCGCTTCTCTTATCCAAGGTCTTTACGCTCTTTAAAATACAGATGGCTTTTACCCATACATATCCATACAGCCAGAGAGCTACACTTCGTATGAAGACATTCTTCGGAAAGGAGCGTATCAAAGTATAAAAGGACACGGGCAGTTCAAGGGGGAAAAAAAATAGGTGGTGACTTTTGCTACTGACCCCAGAAATATGTTAGGGAATAGGAAGGCTTCAAATAGAAAAAGTAGTAACACACAATAACACACCTTCCACAACTTGGGAGTGGTTGATGAGTGATGGGTCAATACAACAAGAAGAGTCCTTTTCCTCACCGGGTGCTGCATTTGGTCAACCTTGTTTGTCTTCGGTATGATTTTAGAGCCCTGGGAGCCAGAGGCCTTGCAAACAAGTGCAGGCATAACTGAAACTAGGATCGACATCTGATACAAACAAGCCACAACGATGCATTTGCGCATATGAGGCTGAATGCTTTACAACGTAATTTCAGCTCTTCTCAGTTTTTAAACACATCGCACCAGGCAAATGCATTGCATGAGTTGAGAGGAGGAAAACGCAGGGCTGCAGGTAAAGTGCTGTTTAATTCCGGCCCTGAGAAAGGACTTGGGGGACCAGCAAAAGAGCAATGCGGCTCACCGTGCTTTTGTGATTGATGGTCTCTGTCCGTACAATAGCTGACTGAGCAACATGTACGTCTCTCTTACTCACACACTTAATGTCATGCACACATCGTATGGGCGAGCTCGGCCCTACGCGTATGCGCCACGAGACATTTTTAATGTAACGTGCGCGTGGAATCTACCACAGAGTAATATATGTCGGGTCCGTCATTTGGCAAAGGAACATACCGTGAAACTACATCATCCCGGGTTTGGGGAGTGACCTGGGCCTTTTGTCGCAGGTCCTCTTTCACCCCCTGCTCCCTCCCTTCTTTTCTTCCCTCCCATCGCAGCAGACTGTTGAATCAAAAAAGAAAGGCCAGGGAGAAAAAGAAAATCTATAATCTTTGAAATAATCCATGAGAAATGTGCATGATGTTTAAGTCGGTACACATTGTTGATAACATGGTTCAACAATACCGCATACTGTACGAGCATATTTCCTTCCCAATCCTTGATCCTGTCACGTCTCTGTTGTCTATTGCCAAGACATGTCTAGTCTGGCTTTTGGCCAGGCTGGGCCGGTCGCCACCACGGCCCCGGCAGCCGAGCAGGCAGGCCTAGCTTAATGCTGACACATCGCTAACATCAGCCAGGGAGAGGAGACCTCTGGGAGATGCTGAAACATCCGCGCAGCACCATTTTCACACACTTGCTCATCCGCAGTAGAGTTCATGAGAATTACAGAACAGTTTTGTTTTTTTTAATTCTCTTTACTTTGTAGATTTAATAATTATACATATTTGAAGGTACTGCAAGGCGGTGATGATTTATACTGGCGGAAAATTGAGGAAGTGTACTGAAAACACAAATCCTTACAAATAAATCCATAGTCAGATCAAGCTATTCAACAGTAATCACTTTTTTTGTTCCAACTGGAGACAAAGCGCAAACCGAAGTGCTACGGCCCTCGTTTTCTGGGGTTCCATGTCAATGCACCGTGGCACTAAAACAGTGCGGCATGCAAGAGCTGCAAACTCAGATCACCAGACTACATATTGGAAAAATTGGTTAAAAACAAGTAAACTATCGAACACTGCTCTCGATCAGTTTCAATGTACTTTCATAATTTAAAAAAACCCACACCAGGGATTAAAGATTTCTATATAAAAAACAAACGATTCCTGTTTAAAAAATGTATTATCGCTTCTATAAAGATTATTTTTTGAGGAAATCCACAAAGCATCGTTAATTGAAAAATGTAGAATAATGATTTCAGTTTAATGCTAACTAAATAATTGTACAAGCTTGGCCTCTAGTGAGACTGACACTCCCAAACCTCTTCCTTCTCATCTATGATTGTAATGGCTGCCCTTTGTGCTTAGCAACCCATGCAAATGAAATTGGTAGAGACGAGCATGTGTTATCGATACGCACAGATATAACCAGGAGTGCCACTGATTGATGATGCAAACCTTCTCCCTATAGCCTTGTTGGTGACCTTTGACTTTTCAGCCCTCGAGGGGTTAAACTTATTACCCTTTGACTTGCGTGACCTCTGCTGTAAAAGGAGCTAGATTGAAGGATGACCAGAGCTTTGGTCCTATTGGTCACTCCCTGACCAAAATGTGTCCAGAGGGTTGACCATCCAAACCCTAGAGGGATGTGACCCCGGTTCTGCCACACGCTCTCTGGATAATACTATTATTAACAGGTCAATACAAACCGAAAAGAAAAAGGGGAGAGAGGACGCTGCTTTAACCTAAAGGATGAGCAGAAGAAAAGGATGAGGGTTAGATGTTGCTGAAGAATCAGATTTGCAGGATGTTTTTTTTTTTTTTCTCCCCCCCCTCCCAGGTTCTACAAACAAAGGGTCACCAGTCTGGTTTACAAATAAGAATGCAATGACCTGGACAATTTTGTAAACCAAAACTGTCTTGCAAACTTCCACGTTGTTAAAAAAATATCGTTATTTACAAAGCGCATGCATATTTATATCCCGAACAAGTAAGGCCCAAAATGAGGCAAGCATCCCCATCTTCTTTTATGGGAAACTCATAACTATTGGACAGGCAATGCCTCAGGAAAATACGGTGCATTACAGCTTAGTCACCCCGAGAAATGTGAATACTTGAATATTAGGGGGAGGGGGGGTTGATTGAATATAGAATTTAAGATTTCTCCACCTCGTGAAAATAAAATGGCTCTAATAAATATTTCAATAGAACTGGGGTGTTTTTTATGTTCCAATTCCACTAGTCTGAGCATAAAAGGGTGTACTGGGCGTTCGCCAATACAGCACGTTACATGTGAAACATGTGCTCACCCTCACACACACACACACACACATGCACACACCCACGTTACAGGATTATTAGCCATTTTTGCTGCCTCCTCCCTGACTCATTGCTTTCTCATAAAATCTAATCTGGTTCAGCATTTTGCTAATTAAGTCTGTAAGTGACACAAATTCTTCTTTTTCATCACAAACAAAAAGGGAAAGAGTCTAAACTGCCCAGTTTTTAAATTGTGTTACAGTAACAAATGATAGAACATTTTACCAACTAAATTAAGAAACATCAAATCTGTTTTTTTAATCATCACGACTGCAGTTTAACAGCGCAAAGGTCCTATATGTTTTTACGAGAAACGATTTAACTGAAAGCCCCCAAAACACGAATATGCACATTTGCTGCTGTTCAAAGACTAGACATGTGCTTTTTCTCTCTATACTCATAACAGTTGAGCTACAATAAAATTACAAAAAAACAAGACAAAATAATGCAACAAGCAGAAAAAACCCCATTGAAATTAGTTTAGAGAAAAAAAAAAGCAACACATTAATCCGATATAGAGCCAAAAGCAGAAAGTTACCAGACGCAAAGCTACGCATCGAGCTTGTAAACAACGGCAAGGAGGCAAAAAACTAACGCAAAACACACATGCATGCGACCTCGCAAACACATGCACATTAGCAGCGGTGGCTGACGGATTATTCTAACACGAGGAGAGGAAATCCTCGAGCGAGGAGGGAAATGAGGAAAAACCCCGGCAAGGCGAGGGAAATTGGGATAAAGAGCGGGAAGGAGGAGGAAACAAGATGTGTGATAGTACCTCCTGGAGCATCCACGAGATGAGGGGAAGGGTGGGACACCTGCAGAAGCTCGCGTGGTCTATCCAGAGCTCTTCAGCGACTGCTCCCTCACAGAGCGGAGTGCGTGTGTGTGAGCCAGAAAGAGAGTATGTATGTGTGTCGGTGGCTGAGGGAGGGGATCCTACCCCTCCTCCTTAGGACTGTGCCTCCTTCACAGGATGGAGGGGTAGGTGGGGCCACTGCAATAAAGCAAACACACACACGCACACATACACACATACAGACACACACACACATTTTTCTATGCTCGTTATGTCCTCACTTCTCTTTCCCGCCTCCACACAGTCCCATCTTTTCCGGCTCTTTCCGAGACTTGCTTCCCTCGCAGCCTGGCTCTCGGTCCTCCCGCCTCGTGTGTCCCCCCCCGCCCCCCCGCTCAGAGTCTCAGTCTGCGCGGCTCTTTGCACTCTCGCTCTACCTCTCGCCTCCCCACCCCTCCCCAGCCTTTGCCCCTGTCCCCTCCTCTCCGACTGTATGGTAATATTAACATGCTCTCATTAATCTGGAGCGGAGAGGGACATATGCTGCTTCTGGCTGGTGGTCCACAACCTGCTAAACTCCTGGTGTGTGTGTGAGCTTGTGTGTGTGTGTGGGGAGTGTGCGCGTCCCATCGGTCTTTCTTTAGTCTCGTAATGCTACAGTGCTGAGATTAAGTGGGACAGTCAGAGAGCATGGTGTGTTTGAGGGATAAAAAGAGGGGAGTGGGACAGCGGGAAGAAGAGAGGAGTGGTTGCAGTTGTTTTGTTTTTTAAAAAAAAACCTTTTATAGTTCTTCCTCTGGGTCACCGTGCCACCATCCCCTCTTTCGCTTACACTCCTCCACCACCAAGCGGGCAGGAAGCCATCCATACATAAATCATTCCCTTATTCCATGGCCACACGTTACATTGAAAGTATTGATTTTTCCCTCCCCTGCCGCAGCACTGATTGCAAGGAAACCCTTCACAACGGTCACAAACAGGAAGTGGAAAAACAAACCGCGGGTGTGTTTTCGATTGACCACAATGGCGGACTCCGGAGCGCCGTTCGCAACACTGAAAAGAGGGGGATTCTCTGCTTTGCTGCACACAGCCCTCAAAACAGGAGGAACGTATAAACCTCGTAGGAAAAATACGGGGAACGAATCAGGACAATGATGAAGAGTTCAAGGAGACCATAAACACGTACTTGTGGTCAGAAGAAAAACAACTCGAGGAACAGAGAATAGGTTGTGTATTTATCTATACGCCAATATTTCCACAAAAAGATTTACATATAACATTTTTGGAGAGACATGAATATTAAACAGTTGGAGCTGTATTGTAGTAAATGAATGGATTGAGCAAAAGCAGGATAAAGCAATAGAAAATTAAATAAATAAAACCCTGTGGTCTTCAGATGAGCCACTGTCCCGAGATTAAAACTGACCATCAGAAGAGCAAACTCTGCCGTTTCCATGGCAGCACAGCTGAGGATACTTTGAACTCTGACCTTATACTCCTGCATGTGCTCTGAAGCGGTGACCAAGCCCAGGGTCAATTAAAATGAAGGTCAGATTGGGTCAAATGGTAATGACCTCTCTCTGGTTACGCAACCACATCGTATCAACCATCCTCCAAAGATGCATCTCAGCATCATTCATCCTAATCAGAGGAGTGCATCTCACCGCAGTGCTGCTGCCGCCCATAATAAGCTCTGTGACAGCTATGATAATGAGCACAAGAAAAAACAAAATATAAACTGCTATCAGTCAGCTGATTGTCAGCTAGAACTTAAAATACCACCTTATGAGATCAAAATAAACTACTTAAGGTAAATTTATCAGTATGTAGGCCTTTTTTAGATACTTGTGGACATCAAATTGGGCAAGTTACACTTTATTTTGATATTCTACCCACCACACTTCCACTGGATTCATTTAAAAAGCTAATGGGTGAATTGGGTTTGCAGGAAAGCCGATTGCAATCATATTTTTTGCAGGCAGCCAGCAAACTTGCACCTAAGCAAGTGAGTGAGTAAGTGCTGTTTAATAATTTTCGAGGTCTAAATTTTCGCCTGAGATGCATTTGCGGGTGGCGTGCGTGCCCATGATGAGTCAGCACAAAACGCGATGGAAGTTTGATAGCATATAACAATAAAATCTATCAAAAAAAGGGACGCGGGGCAACCGTCAAAAGTGCCTGGGTTTGTCTGAGAAGATGAGATGACAAACAAGGAATGTGGCCAAAAAACGCATCCAGAGAGGAAGAGGGGAGTGATCTTTAAGAAAGGATGACACCGTCTTGGGGCAGAGAAACTGGGTTGGGAGAGAAGGGGGGAAAAGACAGATGAAGGGGTGGAGGGACTGATCAGAGGGGTGCCAGACACAAAGAGGCCAGGCCATGGCCGGTGGCACGCGATGGGCAGATTAACCAGCGTTTCCTCCCCTAACTGAAGCATTAGGACACCTGACTGAGTCCCGCCAATGGCAGTCAGCCAAGGATTTGTGGGTGGGTGTGGGTGTGTG